>JAOVVB010000018.1:5212544-5235316 GCA_028570985.1 Heterobranchus longifilis | reverse complement strand
GGGCGGGGGAGTCATGTAGTCTGATAGAATGATCCTGTTATAGCATCAGTGTGGTGACGTTTTGGGCAGAAATCACACGAGACAGATTGAACGTCTTGCCGACAGTCTAGTCCTGAGTGACATAACCAACTGATAAATTCTAGTATAATATAGTGCTTTGCAAGATAGTATATAGTATAGTATATGCTTTCCAAGAGGTTTGTACATCTACAGTATGACGAGCATACATTTAAATTATATTAGATTTAACTTTTACTGTAAATGTACGAAGTAGGGTTACAGTAGGCTCTCGCTTATTCACGGTTATTCCAAGAAAACAAATCTGGAATTACAAAAGGACACCATTACTGGGTCACGTCACAGGATCACACATTTTTTTGCTGCTTTGCATGTTTAAGAGTGCAGCAAACCAAAATATGTGATTTTTCCATGTAATAATGGCTTGATATTAAGACACAGGTTCCAAATCCAAATGCCACACATGAAATCAATTCTTGTCAACTTTTTCATCTGCTTACTTATAGGTGATAATAATGAGTTGGATCACACACCTGGCCATAGAACAGCTGAGCAGTGTGGAAAGCAGTAATTTCACAATATCTTGATGTATACTGTACATATATGTGGTAATTTGTTGGCCATAATAATTAATTAATTATTAATTAATAATTAATTGATACAAACATACACATACATGGCACATACAGTTCATGACATCTTATAAGAACTATATACACAATATATGTACTGTATGCTTTATATAAATAAAATAAAGGTTGAAAAATACAAACCAGGTAATCGCTAGAGCCTTGTCCAGCTGGACATGTGGAAACAGGTGGAGTCCGACTACTAGCTACTGCATTACCCTCTTGTTCAGACCCGCCTGCGGATACAAGAAAGCTCAAATTATCACTAAACAGTAGTTCCATATTTTAAATGTAAATGTTCATAGGCATACATGTTGTTGTGGATAAGGGCTGGGTGATAAACTATGGTAACAGCAATGACATATCCATGACCAAGTACAGGCTTTTTAAACATTAATGTGGCAAAAACAAAGGAGATGTGTATTGATTTTAAAAACTAGGGTTTTTTTCTACTATTATAATTTACAATCAGGCTGTTGAATTGGTGCAGCAGTATAAGTATTTGGGCTCTGTGATCATAAATTGTGTTTTTGTGATTGTGTTTTGAGCCCCAAGTTGAAGCTATGTGTAAGAAAGCATTTCAACGTATGTGCTTTTATTGTTTGCTTCATCGATACTGCTTTTACGGAAATGTTTTATCAAATAGATTTTTAGTTTTATCTTTTGATCTGCTGGTACGAATTATTTTCTGTCAAACAGAAGAATCGGTTGCACTGTATTGTGAAAGTGTGTGTCAAAATTGCTGGTACATCCAAGAATGACCTTCAGGATTTGAAGGTATAAGGTCAGGTCCATAAAGAGAGCTCGCTTAATATCGGCAGACCCGAGACATCCCTTGTTGTATATTTATTAGGTTGCTACCATCAGGGCGCAGATATAATCTGACACGATGCAGAACAAACAGCTTTAAAAGGTCATTGATATCGGTTTGGTTAATGACAAGTTGTAATTATAAACCTGTGTTAACATTTATTTGTCTGTGCTGGTTTGATGATGTAAGTTGCAGCAGGCTGTGAACCAAATTATTCCAGCACTAGTGTCTGCTTTCTTGTTATGTTACTTAAAAACTGTAAAGTCATCTGTCCTGAAGACTTAATCACATCTGAAAACACAGTAAACAAAGAGAAGAACCCTGTTGTGGACCATCGTAGCACTCACCTGTTTTACAGTCAGCAGATAAAGGAGTCTGTATAAAGCCTTTACTGCTTGGGAAACAATCTTCAGCTTTAGAAGAAAATCCTCCAGCTGTGCCAAGTTCTGTTTGCACAAGTGTGATATTTCCTAATTTTGTGCTCAAATCCTTCTGAATGGCCAACGCCAGGTCATTACCTTTCTCTGGGTTATTTAGTTCAAGCGTTGTAGTTCTGAGAATCTCTGTGCTTAAAGAGACTTTATTAGTAACTGCACTGTTGTTTGTATGGTCTGCAGATTTTTCTCCTGAGCCAGTATTTTGTCTAGCAGCTCCGGTTTGAGTTCTGTGTTGAAAGACGTTCACGGGTTTCACCAGTGTATGTTGGGTCAGATGGGTTGTGAGATTTCCAGGCTTGGTTGCTGGTTCAGAGCAAGCTTCGGTGCGCTTCTGGGTGCGAGTCCGAGGCTGCGAAAAATTGAAAGGGACAGGCTTGGTGCAGGTCTTCTTCTTCTGAGCTTTACCCTACAAAAGTAAATTAGTCAAAAAGTTAAATCAGAACACAACAGGCGTGTACATTTTTCCAGTGAATCATCAGCGTGGTCAGGACATAAACAGTACTGTCTGTCAACTATTAATGATTTTTGCCATCTTTACAATCATTGTCATATGCAAAATCATCTAGGTCTTCCATACAGGCTTATCCAGGTCATCTATGCTGCCATAAATTAATTTTTAGAAAAATCTTTCAATTTTAGGAGATAAAATAAATGTATTGGTTTCTTTTGTGAGGTTAGAATATGTATGATCATTTCATCTTACACGAGAGAACTTGAAGCACCTTGTATTAAAAACGTATTGATGAGTCCTTTAAGGGTTTAAAGTGCTTTGGAAAGATATTGAACCTTGTTTAATCATTAAAGAAAAGAAATACACTGGGAAAAAAAGGTATTTCATTATTAATAATAATTATACTGTATAAACAATAAAATATTCATTTTATAATTAATGAAGGTGTGACTTCTTCCAGTTAAAACCTCTTATCAACAAGTTGGTCTATTTATTGGTTAACAATTTCCTATAGTACCCTCAATGCCGGTCAACTATCTGCTGATCCTGACAGCACTGGGATTTAACATCACTAAAGACAGTGATGAGGCTGTGCTTATTCCTTTAATCCAGTGGTTCCCAAACTTGGTCCAAGAGGACGCCTGTCATGCGGAGTTTAGTGTTTGCCCTGCTCCACCAATCCAACATCTATTAAGAAAAGGGTATTAATTAGCTGATTAGTTAAATATGGTGTGCTTGGAAATGTGCAGAGCAGGAGTCCTCAACAAGCAGGGTTGGGAACCACTGCTTTAGTCTGTCTAGCTTTCTCGTATCCTCGTCTGTCCTGCGCTCAAACAGATAAGCGACAAAAGCTTCAGCTACTTATGTCATCTTATAGATCACAAACAAGCCAAGTTAAACAACAATGTTGAGAATTAAGTACAAACTTTACGATCTTCACTGCCTCTTTTTCAGATTTCACATTATTGGGGCCCAAGCATTATGACATCAGCCCTATGTCGTCATAATGTTCGAAGGGCCCCATTGTTTTCCTAAGGATTACTATTTTATTTTTTTCCTCACCATTTTGGGCCTTTGATATCTCAAACAGGTCAGCTGTGATGATGCCTTAAACTTATGCCGAAAAAGTGCTTAATAACTTACTGTGGGACATCATATTGAGTGACATCATGTTCAGTGACATCACATTGAGCGACATCATAGTGTGATGCTTTTTTCCAGCATCTGGGGCTTTTTGGAGGTCTAAACATAAAATCCCCCCTTTTCTAAAATGATGTCATAATGGTATTGGGATATCGGTATTGGTATGTCCCCTTTAGAAGCATGTGCCCACTGTGGCCACTGTCTTTCCGGTGTGCCTGGGTGGCGATGGCTCAGGGTGCTTGGGCCCGCTCATCGGTGCATGCAACTATATTTATGACATTAAAATTCCCCGGTAAGGGATAAGGGAGAAAACAAAGCTCTCAATCTTTTCTTTCCTTTAATATAAATATATTTAATTTTGAGGGAGAATTTCCCTGCAAATGCTTTCCACGATTCATTAAACAGAATCAGATCTTACCAGGAGAGGCCTTTCTTCCCATCTCTTATTAGCTGGATTTGAAGAGAAGTCCGTCACAGCCGTCTGCAGCGATTTGGCGAGTACAGGAAGCCTACTGACCGCGGCCTGTTTATTTACCCCCTTTGCGGGTTTGGCAGATTCATTCGGGTCTTTGTTTTCAGCTCCTCTTTCGGACGACTGAGCAGTGAACAGCTTGACCCTTGAATTCTCAGGAACTTTATTTAGGTCCTGACGCTTCAAAATCCTGTGTGGATTAAAAGATTTAAAGAGATACATGAAACTTTGCAGTTCGTATGTCAACAAATCACCTAACATGGTGGCCTCTTCAAATAAACAAACAAAACAAACAAACAAAAAAAACTTGGTGTGTAATCAGCTAAATCAGGAATAATGATTTACCCCACATGATCCTTCTGGCTTGTGTTGATGGGCCGCAGTGCCGAGGCTGAGGAGGCCATTGGGCCAGTGATGCTGGGTTTCTCTAAATGCTGTTTAAAAAGAGGGGAAAAAAGGGCAGAAATATTTATCATCTATTTCATGTTACAGATTAATAAAAGGCAATAATGTACAATAATAATAGCATGCATGATAAAAAAAAAGAACAGAAAACTACACCAAATATCATTCAGGAAGTAAATGCATTACAGCATATGAGCAATAAAATTAAAGCTTGAAATATAATCATTAGTTATTGAGACTTTTCTGTACTTTCACTTTACTCATCCCAGTCCCTAGCCCGACTGCTACCTGTTACAGCACTATAACTAGTTCGCTATTAATAGTAAACTATTTATTTTCCAAACCTGCTCATACATACCGTTTTAATTAACAATTCAACTCAAAATCCTTGGGTTTTTTTTTTTCTCGTTCCCTTAACAAATTAACGCGCAAAACGACTTCTGAACCCCCACGCCAGGCGAGCTTGTTGATTTCCGGGGTATACAAGGATTTGTAAAAAGCACACATTTTCATTGGCTAAAACCCACCCTGGTTTAACCAATCAGAGCGCTCTATCAGTACTGTTATGGAAACCCAAAATGCGGCTTTAAAACCATGTGACATTTAAGCGCTTCCCCTTTCCGTAGGCGGATTTTATGGTGAGGGAGTGGCATTGCCCCCAAGTGGCTGAAATATTGTACTACACTGAGTCTAAAAAAAAAAAAAGCATGGTACATACAGTATATTAGGGATGGGGGAAATTAACGCTTGCAGTAAATAGGGATTCTTTAACAGACTAAAAACCATTTACGTCGTCCCTTTTCCTTTTTCGTTAAAGTTGTATCCATCATCGTCATTTTAACGTGTCCTTCTGTGTGGTACTACCACTGACCACTAGGGGCGCTCGCCATGATGATTATCCCATTCAGCACGTTGCCTTCAGTTTATCAGGTTATGTTTTAGGACATTGAAATTCAGTTTGAACTTACTTTACTATAACATTCATTACGTCACAAGTTATAGTTGAAGTAAAAAAAATAATAAAAGCAATAGAATAAAATGACTGTAAGAAACATTGTATTGAATTCTGATATTTTTTTCATTAATAAATAGATTTTGGTAGGGTGGCACAGTGGCGTGGTGGTTAGCACTGTCGCCTTGTCCCTTCAGGGTTGAAGGTTCGATTCTTTCCTTGGGTCTGTGTGTGTGGAGTTCGCATGATGTTCTTGGTGGGTTTCCTCTCACAGTCCATGCAAATAAGGCTAATTGTTTGGTAGTATTTTGGCCGAGGGGTCGCCACAGTGGAACACTGCACACAACTTCGCACAGGTTTTACATCAGATGTCCTTGCTGATGCAACCTGCAACCTATATTATCGAAGTTTGTATAAACCACTTATTGTACTATTAAAACCTCGAGTTGCAAAGAAGGCCTTTACTTCTTGGTAGGACTCAATTTTAATATTATTTAATATTCCATTTTTACTCACTCACAGTAACAACAGGTGAACCTGTTGCTAAGCATTTTCTAATAGTGTGCATGTATGTTGGATATAAAGTAATATGCATACTTTATAGCTTTCAATTTAACATGAAAAATGGAAAATAAAACAATAACCGTGTAATATAAACCGATATTTTATTTATAACAGACTTTAGAACTGCCAGTGTGTACTCGTAAAAAAGTTTATTCCCCTGCCTTAGTCTGTGTGATATAGTACAGAGTGACAGTACAGAGAAACTTCATAGATTTGCTGTGCTGCCTGGCTTGTCACTTTTATCTTCTCCATAACAATCCATGCAGTAGTTATACTATATACTATATGTGTACCGACAACGGTTTTAAAATAAGGGATTCCACTAGACTTTCAAGCATGTATGTCGGGATTTGTGAGCATTCATCCACAAGAGCATTAGTGAGGTCAGGTACTGAAGTGATGAGTTCTGAGGCATTCTTGTTTATCCCAGAGGTGTCAGAGGGGTGGGTGACATCAGGGCTCTACGCAGACTCCAGTTTTTTTAGCTTCAACCTTGGCATAGCATGCATTCAAGGACATTGTTTCGTACACAGGGGCAGTGCCATACTAGAACATGTTTGGCCTCGAATTCCAGTGAATGGAAAATATTGTCTTGTTACAGCATACAATATCATCCGATACACTTACATATAGAGAATTACTATACAGACAGAGAGAGCATGTGATACTTCATCTAGGAACTAACCTGGGCTGACCTGAACCCCCACTGTCCCACCCATACAGCCAGCTGGCAAAATTAAGTAAGTGAAAAGCAAAAACATATAATTTTAAAAAATATGCTTTAATTGAGCTCATTTAAAAAAAAAAAAATTAAAAAAAAATCAGCATTTCAAAAAACCCAGATCATAATATACAAGAGCTGGAAAGGACAAGGTCATTGTGTCTAATTCTCAATATGCAGTGGATTAAACTTGCATTTGTTTTTTTTAAGTGATGACTGTGTACATGTGACAGACACTTTTTTTTTAATTTACATGTTTTAATGTATTCCAAGTAATGCTCGAAATAGAAAATGAACCCTGAGAGAAACTTTTTTTTTTCTTCCTCAAGACAGACACAGGAAAAATAAACAGGTGAAAGCTGACAGACAGGTTAAAAAAAAAGCCATGAATTAAAATTCAAACGGAAATTTGAATTGACAAGGGAAAAAAAATACAAGGATATTTATCTGATTTACTGGGCTTCAACTGTTTTCTTTTTCGTTACTTTTTAAGTACAGTCATCTTTTTTTTTTCTTCACATTCATCACATGCTTAAATCTAAACATGGAAGGCAGTTATTTCAAGGTCCTTAGTTCATATGTATTTTTGGTGCTCATAATCATAATTGCCAATTAGCTAAAATTGCTCAATTCATTCAGATTTAATAAGAAACATACCTATTTAATCCATCTACAATGAATAAAAAAAAACTAACTTTACAGTTTATATTTTCAGTGAAATAAACAGGAAGTTGAAAAAGTAACAAACTAGCAAAATTATGAATACATTAACTTCATTATCACCTTCCGATGTCATAAAACAATCCAAAACTAATAACATATTTAACCTATACAGATAAAAAGGACTAAAGGACTTGTAGTTAAACTACCCCCACCCCCTCAAAAAAAAAAAAAAAAAAGAGGACATTTAGGTGTCTTTATACAAGATATGCTAAGAAAGATTTAAATGCAACAAACCTTTCGTCGTAACTATAACAAAATTACACCAATTATGTACACTAAGCCTGAAACCTTCATCACACGAGCCTAATTCGGTTTTAGATGCATTACCATTTGACTAGAATGTACCACACCACTCCTGGTGAAATCAGCCAGTAGACACAACACATAAATACATGAATGCAAACAGGTGAAACTAAGAACAAGACATCACCATCAAGACATCCTACTGTCTGTGCTGGATAACTAAAAAATATATACGTATAAATATATATATTTACAGAGCTGACATAGATTAGACAAACATCAGTAGAAATGCATTGGATGACTATGCTAAAAACAAAAAAAACATTACATGGAAGCAAGAAGTGAGGGAATGAGCACACCAACTAAAGCATACGTGGAACTAAGGGTAGAACGACATCCTGTTCATTATGAGATCGTGGAAAATTAGCTGCTAACATGTGACACTATTTAATACTATCGATCATCTATACATTATGTGCACTGACAACTCCGTGAAGGATTCTCGTGCTGGAGAAAAACATTCACAGTGAAATATTTTGTTTGGATAATTAACACGACAAGTTCACTTATCCCTCAACTACCATCCTGTCTACATGAGCAAACGACTATACATTTTGGACTACAATCGTAAAAGACAAGCTAAAAATGCTTGGAGTAGCAGGGAGGCGACGGGCAGACTTTTACGATATTTGAGTAAGTCAACATGGTTAACAAAATAATTTTAGACTAATGTCTAAAAGCCAAAACGAAGTATTTGAGACGGTTTGTTTTTAAGTCTAATAGAACTCTACAACAAAAAAAAGACCACCAAGATGTCAAATTTATCGATGAGGCCAAAACAGAAAGATAAACTCTAAGACGGCTGCTAAGTGATAACTAAGGCTGTGACACCTTTCGTTTGTGGTTTTAAAGCTATATATGAACAACTGTATCTCACAGTCAGGCCAGCCACAACATATTAACAAAAGGACTTTGCTCAGGGCAAAACGAGAGCCATACAGGAGTTATTTAATGTGCTTGTTTACTGTTAACGGTCATTTTAATGAATTTAACCTTCATGAACAGAACGGTTTTCTTTGCTTTACTCGTCACTGGAAAGTGTTACACCAGCGAGCCTGCTCTAATCTTATCTGCAAGGAGCTTATGGTACTCATTTACTCAATTGTAGACTTCAAAGCACTATTCGTGTGTCATTTATTTTGACTGGAATTAAAAACCTGCAGTTTCACTGGCTTTTGCAGATGGAAAGTTTAAAAAAAAACAAAAAACACAATCCCACGTAACGACCCTGATGCAGCTTTAGGGGTCGTTACCACTGTAGAGGTCTTAATAAATCCAACTATGGTACAGTTGTACTATGATTTTTTCTTCTTTTCTTCCACGTTTGTCCCTTGACTCTCCTGTTTCTCCTGAGAACATCACCACATCTCACCTTTCCCACTGATCTCTACAGAAGAAGTTTGCCATTGCGGTGTATTTTTAAAATCTTTCCCAGTCTCTGTTTAGCTGTGGCAAGTCCTTTCTTTGGGCGTTTTCCTGTAAGGCAAGAAAACAATTATTTGCATTTTTTCCCCCAGTAATTTAAATTTCAGGCACTTTTATCCAAAAGGATTTAAATGAGCCCTGATTAGAGTCGAGTGCACGTAGGTTTGGGACACTTTGGTCTATTAAAGACCAGATGTGCTGTTGTTTTTAAATAGTTCAGGCAGGCTGGTCAACGAGGTACAATTTATACAAATGCATCTAAGAATTGCAACGAAGCAGTATAATCAGGCTTGGGGTCAATAAAATTAAGAGGGCAGGGGGAATGCACACTGCCCATGAAACAATGATCAAATGCAGATTAGACCTAGAGAACCTTATCCGGGTAATTCAGATGTTTATGCATGGTTCAGAAACCTTCTCTAAATTAAAATACTAATCTACACTCCAGCCCAGCTTTTAGGTGATATGAATTTCGTCCCACCCCTGACAGGCTTTCGGTGTTTACCTTGTCCTACCCCAGCAGCCCCAGGACTTGCCATCCCAGCAGGTGAGGGTGTAGAAGGGGAGTAGCTGCTGCTGTTTTGCGGAGAAAGAGAGGGTCGTCTGGAGGTGAGGAAGACGCCTGGAGCCATGGCGGCACTTCCTCTAGGGCCACCTGGGCCAAAAGGGCCCGGGCCTGCTGTATATTCATGGTCCAGCAGGCTGGCTGAGTACGTCTCTGCTCTCCTCTCCTCTGTGATACAGTCCACCAGAGGCTCGGGTGGCAGTGGTGGTGACATCGAGTCTGGCTGTATCTGGAGGTGGGATGCCGCCGAGTGCATTTTCTCCTGAGGGATCTTCTTTTTTGTGTATTTTCGCTTTGTTGTAGTCTTCTGTTGCTCCTGATTTTGAAGAAAGAAAAATCAGCAAAAAGCACTTCTTTGGTAAATCCAGTGCCTGCTTGACTGCTTCGTACTCACCTGTTGTGCTAGTTTGGCTGCAGCGGCAGCAAGCCCAGTCTCGACAGATGCGACTCGGGCACCCTCCCTCACCGGCCGCTCCTGCTTAGGCAGGGTGGGAGTCACACGAGCTGACATTGGAGAAGAAAGAAAACCACAAATTATGTCAACTACATAAATATTTGGTTGGCTGTAAAAATTATTATAATGTGACTATAATGTGACTTCTATTATTTCAGTCTATTACCTTTAGGACTCCACGGTGTATCATCCCAGTTTCTCTTTCTTTTCATTTTGGATTTCAGTGTGTGTTCTTCCTCATCTGACTCTAAAGAAGGATACACTACAGAAAAAAAGAACTGAATTTATAAAAGGAATTTTAAAAAATGCTGTAAAGAGTGTGTGCATTAAAATGAATAAGTGTCTATACATAAAGCTGAAAAGCCTATTTAACACAAGTAAGCCCGCTGCAATCAGACCACAATGCACATGACTCATAGACTCAAGGATTATGCAGGAGCATCATGGAAAATTAATCCACATTTTAAGTGATAAGGTCACTAGGCAGAACCCACCATAATCAGAGTCTTTAAAACAGGTTCCCAGGGTCTCCTGCTCATCAGGACTGTCGTCATCACTGAGGTGCCTGGCGGGTCTTTTGATGGGTCTCTTGCCTGGCCTTTGGATGATGGTTTTCTTTTCACTCTTCTTCTCAGCGCCACCCACCCACATGGCTCTCCTGGCTTTGTCCTTCATCGTCCCCAACCTCTCACCTCCCCCGGACAAAGACAAAGGAGAGGAGGAGGCAGAGGACGAGGAAGAGGACGATGATGATGAAGAAGGAGGATTGGCCATGGATAACATGCCCTGAATCGCATCACAGGTACTGGGAGAGGCTGGAGCTTCCTCACTACAAAACACACAAAAGAAATAAGCTATGAGACCGCCTGCCTGGCAGTTCCAACCTCAGCATCCTTCTGCCGATATAATCACAATCTCTCTTCTGTACATGTCCAAACCACCTCAATCTGGCCTCTCTGCCTTTATCTCCAAAATACCTACAATGGGTTGTCCTTCTGATGGATTCATTCTTGCACTCCACAACTCTTCCCACCTTTCCTCTTCCCTTTCTGCCTATGAACACACCTTTCCCCTCTCCTATTTTGACTAACAGTAGCCCAATTTCCACCAGCACTCTGTAGGTCAACAGCACCGGTGGCGGTCGTTGTTAACGCGGACTGCAAATGATCCGGTATAGAAGTCACGTTAATGATTTGCATAATTCATTTGGGAAATGTTTTACATCAGATGCCCTTTGTGCCACAACCCTCTGCATTTATCCAGACTTGGGATTGGCACAAGAAGACACTGGTTCGTGCCTCCAACTACTTTAACTGTTATGAATGACCTGTGTGGCTCACCAGCGGTACCCATATGGCCCACTGTGGGGACATGGCCCAAACTTTGGGAAATACAGTGGAACCTTGGATTACGAGGATAATTCGTTTCGGAAGTGGGCTCGTATTCCAAAACACTCCAAATTTAATTTTCCCATAAGAAATAATGGAAACTCAAATTATTCGTTCCACAGCCCAAAAAAATAAATACATAAAAATAAACACAAAATATTAAGTAAAAATAAAACAAATTAACCTGCACTTTAAAAAAAAAAAAGTAAAAATAAATCCCGACAGATAAGTGTTTCCGTTTATGCGCGCAGGCGCTTTGTCTGTGTGCGCGCGTTTGGAATCAGCCCCTTCCGTCTCCCTCTTCTCATCTTACACAGTAAACTTTTCTCACAAACACATTAACCGCTGTTTTGTCGGAAAAATTAGCGAGGAACTAATGACACTCGCGTGAGCGCATGCTAACGGAATCACTGCTGTAAAGTAAAACAAACAAACAAACAAACCTGCACTTTACCTTTAAAAAGAATCGAGACAGAGCAGTGTTTCTGTGTAGGGCAGAGTGTGTTTGTGTGTGTGTTTGTGTGTGTGTGAAGCAGAAAGGCGAGAGAGTGTGAGTGTGTGTGAACCGGCAAGGTGTCAAATTACGTGCACGCACACACATAAGCTCACATAGGCTGAAACAAAGAGGAAGAAAATGTATCTTTAACCCCCGTAATTAGACTTTCTTTTGCTTTACACGCGTGCTGGACACACCTGTGGTATAAGAAACAGTACATGCGCGCTGTACACACGCTGCCTTTCAACACAAAATAAAATATGTTTTACGCACACACATGGTCACAGTGTTATAGTAAACAGTACACGCGTGCATGGATGTTGATTATACCAGTAAGAGACACGCACTAAGACCCAGCAGGGGAGACAATTACTCACAATTCCACAGCACAAGAGAGAGAAAAACCGTTGGCTCAGTTGTGATCATGTGATGCTCGGCGTCAAAACAAGATGCGCATGCGTGATACATGATACTCGGTACTCGTAAACCAAGACTTGTTTGTTTTCCAAGTCAAAATTTATTAAAAATCTTTGCTCGTCTTGCAGAACACTCGCAAACCGCATTACTCGCAATCCGAGGTTTCACTGTACTGTTGCATATTTTTCCTCTTATTTATTTCACAAGTTATACACATGAAAATACAGAATGAATCAAATAATTCAAATGCAGTTAGTTCTGTACCTGAGGGCAGGATCCAAGCCAGCTACCTGTTTGCTAGCCTTCAGCAAGTCCAGGATTCCCCCTGCTCCTGCCTTTAACCCTTGCACAGTGAGCATCTCTTCATCTGTGGTGTAATCCTCCTGAGTAACACAAAAAAAATGTTTGTTTTTTTTGCAGCGCCATATTATTATTCTAAATGTATCCTTATGTGAAAGGGCTGAGTGCAGATTTACCTCAATGTCAAAATCCACCTCTCCAGGCTCTCTGATGCGATGTGGATCTGAGCATGGTTTTGCTCGTGGTAGTTTCCTGGGAAGACCTACTACAGAGTGGCATCAGATTATATGTTAATATTAAGCAATCACCAGATAATCAGATGTGATTTTATATCGGACAGAAAACTAAGAGAATATCCTACCAGCCAGTTTCTTTTTGCTAGGTACGACTGGCCTGCGACGAGGAGGAGGACTTTCATCTATCTGAAGCTCATCTTCGGAATCAAAGTCTGACGACATAGGTGAGCTGCTTGTTAGAGGCTGGAACTGTGCCGTGCGTCCTGCTCCATTAGCGTTACCAGAACGGCCCCCCTTTTTCCTAAAAGCACAAGGACAGCAAAAGAGAGCGTTATAGAATGGAAAACCTCATCCCTACAGCAGTTCGACAGGGAATTAATGACGATGTCGATAAAGACCCAGTCATACCCTTGTATCTTGCCATTGGTGAGAACAAGTTTAAGCTTGCTCTTATTTATTTTCCCTTCAAAGTCTTCTACGCAGGCACCCGACAGATCCATCTTTTAGAAAAGAAACAAACACGGAAACTCTCACAACCAATCAGGAAAAAAAAACAAAAAAAAAAATACCTAATCAGAAATCTTTAAAAAACAAAACATTTTCACATAAGTTTCATGCTACCTTGCTCTTGTTTTTGGCCTTAGATCCTGGTTGAAATTTCTTCAGGGTATGTTTGGTATGAATCTCAAGCAGATCCAGCTCTCCTGCCTCCATCTTCATCTCCTTCCCTTTCTGGCCTTTTTTCTTAACCCCTGGAGGACCTATACTCCCAACTCCAGGCCCCTCCTTGGGCTTAGGGCCTCTGTTTTTACCTGGAGGTCTACCAGGGTTGAGAGGAGCTGTTAATGGAGGTTTGGGGTGAGCAGATGGAATTGCCTGTGAGCCACCAAAGGGTGCGCCACTTCTGTTTATATTCTGCTGGAAGATATCCTGTCAAGAGATATACATACGATTACATTGTTAACTCAAAAAACATCAGGCATTTAAAACACCAAAGCATTCTCAAGCATTTCCTGAACACTTACCTCTACAAGTCGTATTTCTTTAGCAAGGTCCTTCACCAGCTGTTGTGTCTTAATGGTTTCTGGGATCTCATCCTCATGCTCAGCCAAGGACTGTTGAAGAAACCGTAACAGAACAAACCATAATTTTAGTCAAGTCATTCTGGCTGTCTAAAAATTGCTGACCATTTGAAAATGCTAACATTAATGCCATAACAAACTGCTAAAGTTTGATTAGACTCTGTGCCAATTTGTGTTGGGAAACATATTGCTGCCACAGGCACTGAACAAATACTAATATTTAGTGTAATTGTAGTGTAATTTGTGACATGCAAAAGTTCTCCACTATGTGAGCCAAGTAATAAAACTTTAAACTTTCAATTATAGGTGATTGTGACAGATCACCTCTTTGCGAGTCCAGCTTCGGAAGGCGTTATTAAGAGCCTTGGCTCCGTTGACCAGATAAGCAGCAGGATGCCGTCGATTTTCCCTCAGACCTACATAACAACAATGAGCAACAACTTATAAGAAATGTATCAGCTTCAATGATTCCTGATTATTTCACAATATTAGCAATCATCCCTAGAACATTATGTTTTACAATTACATTTTGCTTGATTCTGTTTGGTTATTTTTGTTATAATAGAACCAGCTGACAAAAGGTGACAAATTTCTGGAATGTCTTACCTCTGAAAGTGTCAAGGAGATGCTTGCCAACATACCAGCACACAGTCTCGAAGTTAGGAAACTTGAATAAGTCTGCTGTGCTGAGTCTCTTCTCAATTTCGTATGCGCTGAGACACGAAATAACACCAGAAAATTAGTTCATATTTCATAATAATTTGTTAATAAGAAAAATACACCCAACTTATTATTTACCGAAGTTGCATGTCGATGTTGAGGCTGTGAAGAAAATTTCCACCAAATGCCAGGCAGTCAACGGGAGTAAGAACTGCGTGGATCCATCCTGATGGACGAAATACCACAGGACACATTAGATAAAAATCTAACAAAAATTTAAACAACTGACATTCCCACTCAACAATGAAAGGAATGCCCCTTTTGACTTTGAAAATGTAAGCACACGTGTTACAGGGTTACAAACTCTGTTAAACTGTTTGTGGCCTACTTCGCCGTTTACATTGGAGAACTGAACATCTGTGTTAATTAGGAAATGTGTACAGCCTTACTTTATAAGCTGGCATTTAATTTAGAGAAACTAGAACTTAAGCTGAAGTAAGGCCTTAGTCAAAAAGACTTTCTTTATTTCAGACACATAAAAATCATACTTCATACCAGTCGGGATAAACAGTGTGTTTCCTTGCTTGAGTGAGCACTTGTAGCACATGTCCACTTGGTCCCCAAAGAAGAGCTCGTTCTGATTGGTGGAGGAGCTCCAGCGCTCAAACAGTGACAGATTAGCAGGAGTTGGACGGATTAGGTAGAAAATCTTCTCACCCTGAGTCAAAAAAGCCCACAATTTCTCCAAATCAGTTTTCATATACGTGTGAAATAGTTTAAGGTTTAAAAATCCTGTTTTTTTTATTGTAATAAATGTGCCTTACCCGTAGAACATGGTACCACACAGATGTTCCTCCAAAATCAATGTGGAAGTCTGTGTAGCTGTCTTTCACCCCCATCAGGCAGTACTTCTGCACATTCGGCCTCTCGAACACAGATTCTTCAGGCCAGAGATTTTCCACCCATGATAGTTTCCTCACAATCTTTGGGGTCTCTACGAGGTTAGACAGCCTAGTAGAAACAAAAATATGTGGTTGCTGGTAACATTGCTCTTTTACACAGCATCTTAATGTTTGTGATCCATTTTACAGTATTTTTTATACATTTAATTATTTAGATTTTAATCACTGTAATTAAAGTAAAACCCAAGGGAAAGGAAGTCCTGTAAGTTTGTTGTGTTTTATTAGGAACATACAATACAATTTTTCATTAAAGAAACGTTACTGAAATGTTGGTTTAAGATGTCAACCATAGTTCTGTGGGGCTAAACACTGTGGGGCTAAAAACACTACATAATACCATGATAGTGTAAAAATGCATTTAATACATGCATGGCTTCATGTGTTGCTGGGTTTTAAATAGGTGTACTTCGAGGAGGGTTTTTGGGACCACAGAAATACCAATCTCTGATCACAGGTGAGTGTGGGTTATTGGAATTTCATATTTAAAGGGTTCTATTTATTGTATGGTATTATTTATTTAGTTATGTTCTAAAAAACAGTGCACAAACACAATTGAAATCTGAAAAAGAATCACTAACTAGAAACTTTTATTTATTTTTTCTCTTTTTATTCCTGTAAATTATAAAGAAACTGAAACCAATAGAATAACCTACAGTATGCTCGTCTAATGAGCAAACATTTTCCATTGGGGCCCTCACAAATGCCTAAACGCTCATCTAAAATGCAACTGTACTCATATACTTACTCATTATAAAATGTAGCACATTGAAGAAAGATGAATGACAATGAATAACAAATTGAAACTCCACACCGACCATTTTTAAATAAACGCAGACATCAGTAACTTTGTATTTGGCATACTCATTAGTAAGCAGAGATGGCAAACGTTTCTTTATAAATATCTGAATTTCTGCATTTTTAAGTGAAAGTCTATTCCTCTTATCATCCAGAATGTGTGAAAGTGGTTAGTTAAATGAGGGTCAACTTATAACATTTTTTCTGATAACTATTTATACTCTAATTATTCATGCTGTTCTTTGCTTAACAGGTGAATAAGGTTTGTTCTATTAAAGCTTTTAGCAGACGTTCCCATACATGGTTTTGCTTCAGAAAAAAAAACTTTGCATACTGCAAATGTGATGTCTTTTAAAGAGACATCACATTTGACCGACCGGCAACGGCTTTTTGATTTGGATGTCGACTCCTGCATTTTGCATCATCACAGTAACATTGGTTTTTGTGATTGACTGTAATTTGTGATTATCTGTAAAAATAAAAGCGGCCGATCAATTGGAGCACCCTTAGTTTTTTAAAAATTTACTGGTAACTTCCATTAAAACTAACTAATTGTATCTTGTGGTCACATAAGCATGTTAGCATCAAATAAGAGACCCTTGGATTTATTTCAGATTTATATCATTTGTATTTTTTGTATTTTCACTACAGCTATAAACTTCCTAAAAACTAACCAGCAGAAAACTATTTTATACTTTGATAAGCAAGTTATGTGATGGGCAAGGCACATGCACACACACTCACAGGAATTACTAGGATCTGTTGCCCAGTCTTGGGTGTTGCACTGCTCAGCTGAAGAAATAAATAAAAAAGTTGATCAGACACAAAATAAATCTACATACCTTGTGTCTGAAAACTCCAGGCTTATCACATTAAGCACTCTGTCTCGGTTGGGACTATTATAGTACTCTACAAAGTCCCCAAGTTTCATCTTCATGTCTGCCTGACGTATCACGTCAATCACATCAATTTCTTTATCGCTTCCTATAACAAAACAAAGCACAACAATATTTAATAAAATGTCTATGTAGCATGACTATCATCAGCAAACAGCACTGGACTAATTACCAACGAGGTGCTCGACATCGGACACAGAGAAAGAAGCAGGGGGCAGACTCATGCCTAACCCATCCCTCCTCAAGACCAAGACTGGGACACTGAAGGAGCGCTCCTCCAGAAAGTCGACTGTGAGCTGGGCTCCTGTTGGCTTTAGCAGGACCTCATCAGCACTAAAACACACAAGATAAAGTGTTTACAACTGCTTAATTCACGTGAATTTTATCTGGATAGTCTTCTGATACAAGGTCAACCACAGTTACACTTGAAGTCAAGTGCACTACTTTGAAAACAACAAACATATTTAAAGATGAAATTAAATGAGCATAAGCAAATCAACTCTTTACCACCAATTTTGTGTCTTATCCCCCACTAAACTATACTAAATTGCATTCATTAAATGTGTACTCAAAACAAAAGTATTATGACCCACTTCTGCTCTTTGATCAGACATATTTCAGCTTAACTGAACACTCTGTACAAAAGCCATTTCATGAACTGAGAACTATGCTTTGCAGCGTATGCCTTGCAGTGTGTTAGTATACAGCGACATAAGACAGAATGGCTGAGCTGTAAACTACTTCTGTGAAGAAATTCTGAAAATGTATCAGTAATTCTAAATTCAGAACCTAGATAATTCATTCTTCCATTTCTTTCATCCAATCTGGAATAAAACATAAGACATTTTGTTTTTCATACATTTTGCTGACAAGTCTACATGTTCATTGGTGATGGGAAGCATATGGGAAGGGATAGAAAAAAAATAAAAATAATAATAATAAATTTAGTTACGGATTGTGATTCTTATGTATGGCATACATCGCCACGCTGACTCCAAAATGGATTTTTGGATTTGTAGTGGTAAAATGTTGCCATTCATATATAATCCTATAGGTGGTGTGCTTTAAACTATTCACAAACTGGCACACAGCACAGCATCCTTTAAGTTTGTTTAGATTTGAAAAAAAAAAAAAAAGTATATGTAAAATTGAGATATTTATAAAATACCCAAGTATCGGGATAATATCGTACTGGTTGGTCCCTGGTGATTCCCATCCCTAATGTTCATGCTATAGCAGACACGGTCTGCACACACTGCACAGATGTGTTCACGTATACACGGATATGACATTAGATCGAAATCAGTTATCCATAAATAAACCAGTCTAATCATACAGATACTAATTTATTTTAAAAACGTGTACTTTTGCACATCCCTAGTTTGCTTTCTCAGGACTGAGGCTAGGGACGGCAAATGAATACAAATTACCTGGGAAAAGTGCGGCTGCGTAATTCACGAACAAACTGAGCGCTCCCAGTCTTCACAGGTCGCCCCGAGTCTCTCCTGCCTCCTGAACTGTCAGTCTGCTTAGAACTCCCACGGCGCTTACGCACTACAAGAAAAATAGAAACAGGGATGATGAACTAGTGTTTGGCTCCTTGTTAGAGCCAGGCCTTCCACATGAGGCTAAAAAACAAAAATAATCAGATGATGAGTTACACAGAGCAAATGGAGTAAAAAAAGAAAAGAAAAAAAAAGAAGAAAAAAGAAAACTATTTACTTACTGACAGATGGTCCATGTGTCACTTGACAGTTAGGGCAATGGTACAGGTCAATGTCTGCTGCTTTATCTTCTTCCACGCCAACACAGCTGTGGAGACAGCAATACTATTATAAGGCACTCTTAATAGAGATTAAGATGCCTGATCAAATGCTAACTGTTAAACAGAACTACACAAGGTCACCTACCTTCCGTGAAACCAGTCCTGGCAAACATCACACTCGATCATGAAGCGTGTGACATCGTAAGGAAGTCGGCACAAGCAATAAACCGGAACGGAGGCCATGATGAAGATGCGAAGTCTATTTCAGCACCCGAGGACTTAGATTTAATATTTTCAAAAGGTGGCACTACAGCGTACCCAGTTCCTTTCAATTTTCTACCACACTCAGTCAGTCTATATTCTTTGATGAGTCACATACAGTGCAATGTGTTGCACAAACAAAGGCTGGCCATAAAACCTGGGCTTCTGTCACCACAAACTTAGCTCCTGGTATGTGCCACTATTGAGCACCTGTTGAGACAGTAATGAAACATCATTAAGATGTTATGTATGCACAATTCTCCCTATTCAGAAGAGGTGGTCAATGAGTTGATTAGTTAAATCAGGTGTTCTAGGAGCAGAAAAATACAGTAAAATTTGCAGGGTAATAATCATCAAGGATAAGTGTTGTAAGGATCACTGAATCCCACAAAAACGGAACGAACTTACTACTTTTTAGTCTTTTTTTCAATGAAAAAGTTGTACAAAGCTGCAACTTCTGTTCATGTGCTAGCGAGCAGTCAGCTATGTGTTCATTGATAACTGAATGATAACAAGACCATGTGTGATGGTAACTATCGAAGAATCAGTTAAAATAGACAATAACAAGATATTTTAAAAAACAGCAGTTTACCAAAATGTTAGACATTTACATTGGAAACAGGTGCGTGTTTCTCTAACCTATTAATAAACCTTAGTAGTTAACCCGCTTAGCTTAGCTAGAACAAAACTGTAAACAATAAATACAGTGAACCTAGCTAGCTAGCACTGTAGCGTTTCGAACACTCGCTAATAGTATACACTAACTAAATGATTTAAAAGAAAAAACACGTGCATTTGAACTGTATGTCTTTATTTGATCTAAATGTGTAGTTTAACCATTAAAACATTTTCCTAGTTAGCTAACTAAGTTACTCACAACGAATTAACTGACATAGCTAGCAGGCTAGTACTTCGCACTGACGTCAGCTAAGCTAATTAATTAGCCGCTCAGGCTAACTTTGCTTTGTATTAAAGTTAAATGTGCAATTAAAACCACTGAATACAAGAGTGCGTGCTGGTGTTTTATACCTTGGATGAAAATAAGTAAGCAAACATGTCGCAAAAGCAAAAGACAAAGCGCGCAGAAAGCGCAGGCGCGGTCGGGTCTTACCGAGTGTGCAGTATGGATGGTGACCGAGGCCCTGGAACATCATGCCGGTTGGAGTCCGTGGGAAAACCCGAGGCGTCGCGAGGCCTAGTTTATAGATATTACTATGCTGTAGTATTCGTAATAGATGCACTTTTTGCTAATTGAATATTTGAGGTTTGTGAATATTTAAAGCAAAACTGTACCTAAATGTGAGACACGACGTGTAAAAATAGCATTTATATCCAATTTACTGCATAAACATTGGCGCCACAGAGGTATCCATGTCAACACTGTCCGTGCAGCGACCCCTGTCTGTAGTAGAAGAACCAGAATCGGTTTAGCTTCATTTCGGATTTCATACCAGGCCCTGTCTGTTCTTCATCCCTGACTGAACGGGACAGATTTCCCACAAATGATGTACACTTTGCTTTCAGCTTTACTATGACGTCGTTTCGTAGCATACTATAAAATCTGATTTAATACTTTAACAAGAGTGGAATTGTTCTTTAAAAACTAATCTATTTTGTCTATTTAATATAACATCATATCCCTACTATATTATTATTATTTATGTTTTTTTCTTTAGTTACGAAAATCTGTCAATGTCCTAATTATGTAGTAGCCTACTGTATATTTCGTATCTTTTAAAAAATAGTGTTATATATTTATATTTTTAGACTTTATAAAATGTAAATGTGTAAAAATCAAATGTTATTTTGTTAATTTGTTTTAAATTAGATATTTAAAATATAAAATATCTAATTATTACAAACATATACAGTATAAAACAGAAATTCTGTTTGTAATATGTAATAAATATAACTTCAAGAAATACTGTCCTTATGAGAAATGTAGCTACTATACTACAGATTTCTATTTCGATCATCAAAACAAACAAAAACAACAAATAAACCATATAAATAAATTATAGGTAGTTTCCCTAAAATGATATCTATTTATCTATCTATCCATCTATCTAAATCTGTTATTGATATGCCTTATCCTAATCTGTCCACTAGAGGGAGGTATTAGCACTGTTGTACTGTCACTAGTAGCTGAAGTGCAATAAGATAAAGCAGCCCACTGAGCACATAGTACTTACTGTAAGTGAAGAGCTTTCCATCAAAATATCTATCCATCACATTAAAACTGCCTACAGTATTAACTTGAGCATGTTGTACACCATGCATGCATATTATATGGAATACACACTGCATGGCCCTTAAGTGCAATTCATAGTCATGTTTGAACTGCGGGGGGTTGGGCATTTATATGGTAATTTATATTATTAATGGTCACCATTTAAAAAAAGTATTTTCAACAGAATAGACATTTTTGTTCTTTCCACCACATTTCCCCCCAGGTCTGGTAATTCTGCCTGCTTCTTTAACCCTTAAATGATCGTTAAAGTGGAATATTGCAGTACTATTAGAGCAATCAGCTCCATGCTGGCCCCCCTTTGCCCTCTAAACAATCTGCATTTCCATGCAATAACACCCCACTCCAGGTCAGTAACGCAGGCTCAGCGCTGGTGGCCAGGGTCTGGCTATGGGGGTGGGCTGGCTGGACTTCAGCACCCGGCGCTCCCATCATGCATTGATGAATTGATTGCTGCACTGCTGCCAGTGTGTCTGTGCCCTGGGCGAGAGCGCCCCGGTTACGAGAGGGAATCCCAGCAATGGCACCCGCCGTGGTGCCGCTATTGTAGGCCGCCTGCAGGGGGCATTGGGGGCTGGCAGCCTGGAGAGAGCTGCCCTGACCCACATACTGCTGTCACACCCCTGGAGACACTCTGTGAGGGCAAGCAAGGAGGTGTGTGTGTGTGTGTCTGTGTATGGGATAAGCCCGAGAAAACAGAGAAGGCGAGACACTGGGCACCTTGGTGAGAGGATTTTCACAATTCCCACTGCTAGAATTTTCTGAGTTAGTGATTAATGTTGGCAGCGAGGGTAGTTTAAAAAGGTTTAAAAAGAAATGAGAAGTGTGAGAAGTGCAGGTATATAGCTACTCTTTCTGTCTCCATGGCAGCATACTTGAAGAAAAGATTTATAGCTTTTTATGGTGTCACACAATCTTATCAAGTTAAACAGGCACAATTTATAATTAAATACTAAACCATGAGAAGGATGAAATGCATGGTAACAAAGACCAATAATGAACACAGCAATGTTAACCCTAGCTGTATAATACAGTACCTTTTATATCAGTATGATGATATGAAACTGATAAATGAAACCAATTAACATTTCTGATAGTTTATATGCTTTTGGAACAATAAATGAAAATGGCATTTAGAATCTACTTTCTAAAGGTATTTGTTGTTGGTCTCAATAGATAGATAGATACCGAGA
>JAOVVB010000018.1:5176733-5192386 GCA_028570985.1 Heterobranchus longifilis | reverse complement strand
TAAAGCGTGTAAAGTTGTAGTAATTTCACCAGTAATTTCAGTAATTTATATATATATATATATAAGATATGTTAGTTATTTTTATACATCTTGATCTGTCATGCAGGTAAAGTAGGAACTAAAAAATGCAAGGTCTCTACCAATAGGAAAACAAGATTAAAGGAGGGATTAATCATTTTGCACAACTGCAGATTTTTTAAAAACTTATATGATTATGTGATTTATATGCTTCTTATATATATATTGTAGGTTTTTTTTGTTCTTAGCATTGTGCTAGTAACTTCTGGTCAGCTCTCAAATTACCCTGTGTCTACTGAATGGTATGTAAAATATACAGTGTGCAATCACATCTACAACCTGTCTTTGTGTCACTGTCTCTATTACTGCTGGTCTATCTATCTATCTAATGCAGATAATAAAATATATCATACACTTAAATTCAACCTTGACCATTTTGTATTGTTTACTTATTTATTTTAAATAAAAGGCTGCAATTATTATACAAATGTGGGGATCAGCCAAATGTCCCCACAATGTCAAAATTGTCAGATCTGGTCCCCACTAAGATATCAAAGTAAACACACACACACACACACACACACACACAAACACACACTTACGTGAAGGCAGGTGAGAGGAGCGCGAGCGCCAGCATCAGCGTTCGGCCCAGAGCAGCTTTATGTGACGCGGCCATCGCAGGAAGCGCTTTTCCGGACGGGACATTAAAACGCCTGGGCGGTAATTAGCAATTAACGGGGAATTATATGAGAGGAGCCGAGCTCGATACTACAGTGCGGAGTTGAGTGGTGAGCTCAAGGAGCGCTTTGCACTGAGGAGGAGGAGGAGGAGAAGCTGCAGGAGGAGGGGGCCATGCACGGGTGGGCGGCTGTTTCACCAGATTTCCACGGAACTATTGAAAGGATCCGGTTACACTATTAAGCGTGGAATTTAAATGCATTAATGGTTTTGGAAACGAGTCTGAATGCCATTATGTTTTTGTTGTTGTTGTTGTTGTTAAATATGATCTAGGCAGACTGCGTATCATGCGTAAAGCATAAAGAGTTGTGACGCATGTTTTATTTCTCCTGCAGAATGCACAAAGCCACACGTTAATAGCCTACATGTCGATTCTTTTCCGTTTTGTTGACGGAATGTAGCAGATGTCATAACCGATTAAATAAACAATTAAAGAAGAAAATGCAATAAAAAAAGAACTGCACACACAAAATTGATTTTTCTGCTCTAACACCATGAGGCCGGACATTTACAATGCCATTCAGGTACAATTTTCTCCCCGTGGTTAGATCAATAACATATTCGATCACCTGTGGAAAACATGCATAGTACAAATGAATATGGTGGACCCTGACACTGAGCATGTAAACACATGTGGCATCATGGAAACCATGTGTTATCATATGTGGAACCCCCCACTACATCACCTTCCCCCCCCTCAAAAAAAAAATCACATGTCTAACATGTGAAAATAAATTAATCGTATGTTATATCAAATGGGAGGCAAATATAAAACACATGCCCTGCAAATAAAAAAGTGAAAAAAAAACATATAGCCTACACTAAACACTTAAATGCGAGAATAATGAATCGTGTAATATATCCAGAGTGAAAAATTAAACCATATGCTTTACATATGAAAATAATAGCTAATAATAATAATAATAATAATAATAGACATGTCGGCTACGGTAATAATATGTAGCCTACATATTAGCCTACTACCTATGTAGTCATTTGGCTGTTTCATATGGAATTATTATTGTTATTATTATTATTATTATTATTACTATTCATAATAATCTTTTTGTGCAGTGTGAGAGTGGATACGTGCGCATTAACCCGAACAGCAGCAGCAGGCAGGCGTGCACTTCTGTGAACAATAAGAGGCTGATGCACCAGTCCAACCACCCACAGACACTTCTCTCAGTGCACGACTCACACTCTTCCACTTATTATACTATTTTGTAACAGGAATATAAATGATTGTTATTCGTGCCTTTAGTTGTGCCAATTTTTGGATGGAGTTTGCATGTAAAGCAAGCTGAAAGAGACAAATGCACATATAAAACAATTAATCTGTTAAATTCTATTAATAACTACTCCCAATATCTTCGGTGCATATAATGCATTCTTTTAAAAAAAAGAACGAAAAAGCCGCAACTTCATCTCATAGGTCATATTCTGTGGAGTATGATTTTGCTTAAACACTGTAAAAAACAGAATGCCGAAATAAAGGTACGAGCTTATGCACTCTAAAGGTATTTATGTAATTTAGATCATATTTATAAGAAATAAAACACATTTTCATTCTGTTATATTGTGAAAGCCTTTATAACCTCTAATAAGGACTCTACACGTTTTTACGCGTCTAAAGGTCACGACATATCTTAGAATCGGATTATTTTCTTATTGTAAAACCTAAACCCCAAACTAGTCGGATTAATTTAATAAAATTAAGTTAAAGCCTATCTATAACCACTAAGTAACAAGAGACACTGACAATTCCCTCCTCTAATCTCCTCTGTTTCATTCCTTAATCTTAAGCAATAAAAAGTGCATTAGCATTTTTGTTGCTATGGCGTGTAAATTCTAAGTGGCTTTAAAAAGTGATTTGAAGTTGATTTGTGTATAAAAGGCACATATCCCTTTAACCGGATTGTCACTAATCTGCTCCGAGTCGCATGAGTGCACCAGGAAACCAGTCTAAGCGCCTTCAAGAGCTAAGAGTGAAGAGCAGAATGAAACACCCGCAAACAAAAAAAGAGCATTTCCTTCAGTTGGCCATTTGGTGCAAACCCATCAAGAAAAGAGAGAGAGAGAGAGAGAGAGAGAGAGAGAGAGAGCCTATGGGACTGGACGATGTGAATGAAATGCCAAATTCCCATTACACTAAACTATAAACTACATACTTAGCTGAAGTTTGCTTGCAATAAAAGCAATTGATCTGACCATGAGTAAATATTGTTTTTATTTGGAACAAAATTATTTCCATGTGCATGCTGTGATTTAAATGTAGAGTGTCTGAGGATGGCCACACTGATCACAGCACACAATAAAACATTTAAGTTATTATTAATATTATTATTATTATTATTATTATTATTATTATTATTTATTATTATTTATTTTATTTTATTATTTTTTATTTATTATATATATATTATTATTATTAATGTTATTATTATCTGCATTTGCAAATCACTATTAGAATCGAGATAAAAAGAACCACTGCGCGCCAGTGGATGGATGAGGATGAACTCGGAAGAATGTAGGAGGACACCGCCCTTTTTTTGTCAACACCCTAAAAAAAAAAAGTTAAACAAAAGCAAGACGGCACAAAGTTTCCCCAGGGGTTGTTCTGAGTGCAAAAGATTTTTGATATATCCAGCTCTGTCTGACTGCTGCCACGGCTTCAGTGGCCATGCGCTGCGTAAATGAACGTCTGCCGTCCAGATGTTGGAAGCCATATCTCCACTCAGTTCCCTTCTCTAGCTCGTGTCACCCCTAAAACGTTTTTTAAATCGAAAGAGTTATTAATCCTTTTAAAACAACTGCCCTTTCATCCGTACCCCTTGAAACAACCCATAAAAACGTTCTCCGAAACTTTCGATAAATGTTTAGAAAAATACTGTTAGGCTGATAAACTGGATCTGTAATAGGTATTTCTCCCAGATCCTGGATAATTTACCTCTCGCTCACCTAAAATCTGTTACCAAAAACAAAATATGAATTTCCACAAGGGACTGGGTTTTGGAATTATAACTGGAGTAGCCCTAGTATTCATAACTCATGTGGAAAAATAAAAGAAGGGCTGATGAGCATTAGTTGGAGTTCATGAAGGCTTCATGAAAACTTTATTTTCTGGGTGTGAGAGAGGGAGGAGACGCGGTTAAAGGGAGTAATCCAAACACTGTGGGCAAAAACGGGCCAGATTAGATGGTTCATATTGCGCTCTCTCTGTACTGTCCTGAAAGGGAGAGAGAGAGAGAGAGAGAGAGAGATGCTGCACACCCTCCTCACTCTGCACATATAGCTTTTTACTCTGCTCATGGAATAAATCCTGCTAATTTACAAATGGACGCAAAGAAAAAGAGGGAAATAAAACGCAACAGCTGACCCTTAATTGGATCTAAAAGATTTCTCGCATCTGGATCTCTCTCTTTCTCTAATGATATGCTATTTGCCAAACGTGCATGTTTTTTTTTTATCTGTCCTCTACTCAATCGTTTTTTGTTTTTTTTTTGCTTCATTCATTGGTGCCTATGAAGAGATCCATCTTTTCAGTCCTTTTTTCAAAGGAGGGTGGGAGGAGGAAAACTGAGGGAGATGAGTGCAGTAAATCCCCCTTTTTTTGTTCATCTCATAGCGCTCAATAAGTAAAGAATGTGTCGTCTATCACTCACCGAGGGGATCAAGTGTGCGGGACTGAGAGCAACACACTGAGAGGAGCTGAGCGAAGCAGCATCACTCATCATCATCATCATCACCATCATCATCATCGTCATCATCATTAGCAGCAGCAGCAGCAGCTTCTAGCGTGTCCTGCATCATTAACCGACTAAAACGGTGCTGAAGAAGAAGGATTTTTTTTTTTAAACACGTGACTTTGTCTCTGGGGAATGCGGAGCGGTGAGTGCATGCAATTAAAATATTATAAAGCTTACATATATTTACATTAGAACAAACGTTGTATATATACATATATATACATTTTCCATGAACAAATGGAACGTGTGGTTTAACACTCTTCTCTCTTAAAGGTGCCATGCAGTTCCTTGCGCTGATCACCGCACTGAAAGCCGCGTGCGTACTGCTGCTCTCCTCGCGCATCTCCAGCTCCGCGGCAGCCAACAGCAGCGGCCGGTGGTGGTGAGTTCTCTCTCCATAATATCTCTCTCTCTCTCTCTCTCTCTCTCTCTCTCTCCACAACTCTTATTTATGATGAAGATGATAATGATGATGATGCAGAGTTTAGTATCTAAATTATATATATATTTTTCACTTCAATGAATTTTTAAATACAAGGTTGAATTCCCTTTTGTCTAAACGGGATTGCATGAACATCAAACACTAATTCAGTACTGAAGTACTTTACACTTACTGGTGCGTAGTACATGAGCGAACTGCATGGTATTTTTCTAGGCTAATTAAATGCCACACTTTAGAAGTGTGCTCAGAAATAAATTAATAAAAAGACTAACAATACAAATACAAAACATCTGAAACGCCATAAAATTATCCTTTATTTTAGCAATCTTAGCTATTTGAAATTGTATTCGTTTTCTGTTCGTGCTGTGGACTGGTTAATCTGCTAAACCGCTCTCTCTCTCTCTTTCTCAGTTTCTCTCCTTGTCATTTTGACAGTGCGGGTTGAACGCGAGACAACAATTTCTCTCCAATATGGATTAAATTAAATGCGGATTTATATGATGAGTGATAAATCTGATCAGTTCCCTTCCAAATCCGATTCGTGCGCGTATTCTCTGACTTTTGTAAGGTGCTGGAAATTCCTGCATATGGTATAACCGCTGCCTATATTGTTAAAATGTAAGTTTTGTAAT
Organism: Heterobranchus longifilis; assembly: GCA_028570985.1. Classification (NCBI taxonomy): domain Eukaryota; kingdom Metazoa; phylum Chordata; class Actinopteri; order Siluriformes; family Clariidae; genus Heterobranchus; species Heterobranchus longifilis. The sequence goes on along the minus strand of JAOVVB010000018.1, from coordinate 5,186,807 downwards.
GGAACCGTTGAGAAGGTGTTGGTTAATTTTCTAGAACAGCAACTTTGACATTTAATGGCAGCTGCCACTGCGTTATATGAATGCGCTGCTGTTTCTGTAGTAACAACTAATATATAATCAGACACTAAATAAACTATAAACTACAAAACCTGATTTAAAAAAAGCTTGATGTGGTGGGGCCTTATCTATGCAGACATTTATATAATAACTTAAAAGCAGTTTCCAGTGTCAGTCCTCTATAATTTATTTAATTTAATTAGATTTCTTTTTAGCATGGGAAAATGTTAAAGACTTTGGTTTTTCTGGAAGTTGCATTACTTTTTTGATAAAAATTATCCTAGAGAGAGCGTGATGATGTGGACATGTGATGTGGACATTCACAATATTAAATGTATGGTAAATTAATGGTAAAAAATATATTATTTATTAAAACATTAAAATAGTAATCTATAGCAAATTAACTGCAGTATAAGAGGAAGAACAAACATAATGTATCATATAACAGCACACTTTGTTTTATTCCTTACTTTTTTGTGGATTATTGTGCTTGCTTCTTACACATCACGCCCTGTATGTAGGAAGAGCATCTCATGACCATTCTTGAACAGATTGATAACAGTCGTCCTAAATACATTTAATCCTTTTACTCCGTGGAAGCACTAGCAAAGATGCACTGGAGCTGTAAATGATTGATTAAAAAAATTTTTTTCAATACATATAAGTATAATAAAAAATTGGTTTAATACAAATTATAAAATTAAAAAAGAAAAAAAGAAAAAGTTTTAGCAACAATCCTTATTGCTGTTTTACTCGCATTAAAAGCACACACAGCTCTTTTTTTTTTTATCACCAATGAATTTGCTTTAAATATTGTGTGAGGAAAACTAAAAGCAGCTTTGGTGGTCAAAAGCCTTTAATCAGCAAATTTTTGATTAATATTTAGTGTCACTTGACATTATTTATAGACTGGGTATAGCAGTGGCCCATCTCCAATCAAGTCTAACGTAATAGTTTGTGTTCCATATAATTATAGCCTACTGTTATAGCAGCGTTTATTTATTAGGTCAAGGTTAAGAAAATATTTCCTGTTTTATGTGGAGGTTCTTAGAAACCTTATTGCTGGCCTTCTTGGTTACTCTGTAATTTAACATAACCACAAATAATTCACGACTTTTTCTACACATTTAATTGTGCACACTGAATAGAGGATGCTACTAGAGTGAAAATGTGAAAAAATGAATACAGACAAATTATTTTAGGTTTCCTTGTTGTTCTGAATTTTCCTGACAGAAGTAACAACATTTGTGACAATGAGGAGTATTCCCTTGTAAAGCTTACTGTTTAATCTCCTCTTCCAGGGGGATCGTGAATGTAGCATCATCCACCAACCTTCTCACCAATAGTAAGAATTTGCAATTAGCCCTAGACCCTAGCCTTGCTTTGCTAAGCCGTCGGCAGAGGAGGCTGATTCGTCAAAACCCTGGCATCCTCCATGCCATCGCCGCCGGGCTTCACACAGCCATCAAGGAATGCAAGTGGCAATTCCGCAACCGCCGTTGGAACTGTCCAACATCCCAAACCCCTACAGTGTTTGGCAAAATCATAAACAGAGGTAAGATTACGTTGTATCTCATTCTGCACTCTTACATACTGGATGTTTTCCTCCACAATCACAAGATTTTGTTTCACATGGCTGCTGTATTGTGGAATTTAACTGCAAGAACCGCTTTGACTAAATAGCTTATCTAGGTGTAAATTTACACAGGAAGTTCCTAAATAATGCTATGACTCTTGTTTTGCCAGGCTGCCGAGAGACTGCATTTGTGTTTGCCATCACTAGTGCTGGAGTTACCCATGCGGTGGCGCGGTCCTGCTCTGAAGGCTCTATTGAGTCGTGCACCTGTGACTACCGGCGACGAGGTCCTGGGGGTCCAGATTGGCACTGGGGAGGCTGTAGCGATAATATTGACTTTGGCAGAATGTTTACGCGGGAGTTTGTGGACTCCAGCGAGAGGGGCAGAGACCTGCGATACCTCATTAATGTACACAATAATGAGGCTGGGAGAATTGTAAGAAAGCCTAAATCAGTTATAAAAAATTTGTTACAGTTTCTATATAAATCAGCTAGGAGTCTAACCATATTTTCTATCTATCGTTCTATCCTTTCTTCCCCTAGACGGTTTCCTCAGAGATGCGTCAGGAGTGTAAGTGTCACGGGATGTCGGGCTCCTGCACTATTCGCACCTGCTGGATGCATCTACCCAACTTCAGGACAGTTGGAGACTTACTAAAAGATCGTTTTGATGGTGCTTCCAGGGTGGTGTATGCCAATAAAGGCAGCAACCGGGCGTCTCATCGAGCCGACCCCCGGCACCTCCAGCCAGAGAACCCTGCTCACAAACTCCCTTCAACGAAAGACCTTGTCTATTTTGAAAAATCACCCAACTTCTGTTCCTACAACAGCAAAACGGGTACGCTTGGCACATCTGGGCGGACCTGCAACAGTTCTTCACCTGCGTTGGATGGCTGTGAGTTGCTATGCTGTGGGAGAGGGTATAAGACCAAGACTGAGAAGATCACTGAGAGATGTCACTGCACTTTCCACTGGTGTTGCCATGTGAGCTGCCTCAACTGCACCAGTACGCAGACTCTACATCAGTGCTTATAACAGATGCAGCAGTTGGCTTTGTTTCAGAGATCATCATAAGGGCATGGAAGAGGGTGCAAAAAATAGAGAACTGACAGACATGTTGCTTAATTGGGGGATTTAAAAAAAATGTAAAAAAACAAACAAACATGAAATGACTATGGCAATACATATGATAATCAGCCATTTCCTTCATATTATTTTTCTACATCAAACAGAGCTGTTGTCATTGACATTGTACTGTGAGAGACATTCCTAAAAGCTGTGCATTTCTAAAGTACTTGGTCACAAACCCTATGTTGAAACATTTACTCAAAACATTATAATGGTATATATATAGAGCAAGTGCATCAAATTAAATGAATGAAATGTAATGTAGACTACTATGCACTGCTATCCAGTGTGGCACACAGAGAAGCCGGCCAATTACTGAGAAGGATACAGTTCAAAAATACGTACGGATTTTGAGGCCAGAACCACCAGTCTCTGGGTTCTGCCATCTCCTCCCTCTCTTGCTTTCTGATTCTGCAGGGAGCGAGAAACTGGGAAGCAGGAACTGGACACAAACTCTGACAGATGTTTCTGTGGCCAAGGAACCACAAGCATGTTCTCTCATAAACGGTGAAAAACTCCTACTGCAGGCTAGTACTTTAAAATATCAGTGTGTTGTTTTCTTTAGCTGCAGCTCAACTTTTCTTACAAGAAAAATAATTTCATGTGAAGTACATCTCGAGCATGTGCTGTTACTCGATTTCTGTATAGTGGAGGAATGTTGGACATCATCCAAATTCTTAAGATTTCCCACTCAAACTCAGCGTACTTCACGGCCTGGATAACGATGTCCTGTCATTTTGTATTCATACTCACTATGGTGTGGTATACCACACCGTGGTACTGATAAAGAATGACTGCAAACAAACAAACAAAAACACCAGAAGTTTCTCATAAAGTGAATGAATGTAGTGACCAGACACTGAATGACACTTCTGTATCAATCTTCTTGTGGGTGTAAGGAGTAGCACTAAAAATTTAGCAGGTGTTTAACAATTAAAAGTTTTCCGGATGACTTAGAGCAGACCACGCACAAGAAAAAAAAGGGCACCTGTACCATTATGTAAAAGAAAACGATGATATGAGATAATCTTTTAAATGACCTGCTACCTAGTTTACCATGAAGTGTGGAGTGTGAAACCACAGCAACTGTTTTGTATATCAGCTGGCAAAACCAAAATGTTGTAAATATTAAACACAGATAAATATATATTTATGCTGATTATAAAAAAACAACAACGTTATAATCCAAAAGCAGAGTTAAAAAAAGCTATCAATATTTTTCATGTGTATTTTGATTCATCAAGTTTTTAAATTGTGTACAAATCCACAAAACTGATATATCGGAATCCCGGCACTGCCCTCTGAAAACAAAATGTTTTATATGCACTGAACATTATGGGTTTTTTTTTTTTCGTGTATGTTTGTGTGTGTTTGAATGAAAATATTTATTGTTGTATGATAAAAATGATAGAGAAGCGCAGTAAGAAACAAAGTATTCTAGTGTTAGAACTTGAAAATTTAGTAAGATGTTCATATTGTTGTGAAATAGTGTAATAGGTAAATAAAGTTTATATTTTCAGGTAAAAAGTGTCCTTTGTTTTGAACATTCCATTGACTTATTCAGTTCAACATGAAGAAGATTTACTTGCTTAACTGTCACTCATGTCAATCATGTTATAAAAAAACCAGCAACACTCTTTCTTTAAGACTAATCCACACTGCAAGTGCACAAGTCGATGAGATCCCTAAAACCTGGAGTCGCTGCTGAAAGCGCGAGTAGGCCGCTCCACCCAGAATACACACCAAACCACAGAGATAGATCGACCAGTGCCAAAACACAGCGTCAATTCTATATGTTTTTACAACACCAACGGTTGTGCTTCATTTACTTAATGTCGGTAAAAATAAAGAAATAATGACAGGACATTTTTCCCCCTTCCGACTGGCGGGAGAGTGTGACCACAGGAGTCTGGATGCAGGGAGAGAATCCTCTTTCAGATCGCCGAGGGTCGGCCAGCCAGAGAACCACACAGCCATGCTTATCCAACAACTCACACACCCGAACACAGAAACAAACAGAAGCAGAGTGTCAGAGGGGAAAACAGAGGTGACAGACAGACATGGTGTAGAAAAAAAAAAAAAACCATACGAGATACAGGTATGCCTTTGAAGGACCGAATTAGGCATAGGAAGCCAGACATCAGTAGTAGATTGATACAGAGATAGTTTAAAGAGCAAGAAGTATCTCAAATCAGACTGCACAAAGCGTAAACCGGCGGTCAGATGACTGAGGGCTGGAGTGATGGAGAGATGAAAAGCCTAGAAGATATAAGACTAATGACAGACATATCCTCTGGCTCTATAATTATATTTATATATTTTTTAAAAGTGCGCCAAGGCTGAAATTTATTATTCAGTTAACCAAAGATGTGCCGTTAAGTACATCCTAATAGCCTTGCTTGAAAAGGGAAAAAATGAACTGTGAGCTAGCAAGAATCAGGGGCACGCTAGCCAAATTTCTTTTTTTTTCATCCTAAGCGCCTCAGCCTAAGAGGTTGATGGGTACACAGATATGCTTTGGAAGGCTGAACGTGCACAAATACAGCGCATTAACCATGAGTGTAAGGAAAAGAGATGATCGGGAAAAGGGATAAAGAACCTAAATAAGGCGGCATTCCCAGGCACTGGAGGGATGAGGGAGGCAGTGGAGGGGTACTGTCATTGTGGGAGTGCTAAGGAGTCAGTGATAATTAGCTCAATTAGTGACAAAGGCAGTGTAATAAATACCGACTTAGTGTCTGGGTCCCTGCTGTCCTCTCGCTGCACGGTTTGTGATGCAGCCAGGGACTGATGGACAATTCATTAAACCGACAAAATACCCCACCGTCCAGGCGTGACGCTGCGAGTTAGCCCCCTACCGGCTTCGACCATTGTTCTAATTGTCTGGGTTGGAGTCGCTTTCTGGCCCTCTTCTTCTTACCCCCTCCTTGGTTTTCTCCTTTCACAAAAACCCAAGGAGTTAATGCCCCTACCTAACTCCGTAAGTAGGTGATCGGCAGGTTGGGAGGAAAAAAAATGGAAAGTTTCTTGGAAAGAGGGAGGGGTTGGGTTCTTGGTGGGATTAGGGTCCGAGGGTTGCCTGGGAGTGTGGAGACCAGCCCCGATCGGAATGTCAGAGAGATGAGTCCAGAAGCTCGGATACGGGACAAAGCGAGAGTTAATTAGGAAAGATTGAAGGGGCTGGCGACAATGGGCCGCCACCCGAGTCGAGATGAAATTGCTTCCGAGGATTATTGGGAGAGGGTGTGAGCGTTGTAGGCTTTTTTTTTTTTTTTTGTGTGTGTGAGTGTGTGTTTGGTTGGGCATTTTGTGTGTGTGTGTGCAGGGGCAAGGGGGAGTGCTGGATTGATGGCTGCCCCTCTGGTCGGGGAGCAGGGGACCAGGGGAGGCTAACCGGCTGTTCCCACAGTCTGTTCTGCTGCAGCCACCTTTGACACACGGGGCTGCCAGGCGGCGAGCAGGCAGCCATGGTGAGAAGGGCACAAACAAAAACAACGGCTCCGCTACACAAAAGTCACTGTCTCTGGAAGGAAGGCTGGTGGAGAAGCGCAGGCTGGAAGGTTAGGGTGCGAGGAGAGGAAAAAAAAGGGAAGGAGAGCAGGAAAGTGTGACAGGAAGAATAAAAAAAACAAATAGAGATGGCATCTTGTCAGTTACAGTATTGCCAATATCTTAAGATAATACCACATTGACATCCAGTTGCGGCTTGTATCACATTGTTAGTATAACGTCCACGCAGCAGTATGTCGCTCATTTAAAAAAAACTACTTTGGTCCTGGGGGTTACTAATTCCTACATGGTTATTTTCCTTTCAGGATCAATCTTTTTTTCCCCATTTTATCAGAAAAAAACTTTCTGGTGCTGCCTTTATAGGGCCCTTAACTTCAGGAGCAACATAACATAAGAAATACAGCCACACGCCTGCATTTGACCTGAGAGACACTTAAAAAAAAAAACAATGTTCATGATTTAAATTTGAGTAAGGAAACTGTTTTCACTTGCCCACATTGTGCTCCTTACAATAATCAGGTCAATCGCCACAGAACATGCACAGAAGATGATACGGCATAATGAAGGCACACACAGCAGCTTCATATTAAAATTCCTGCTAAATTGTGGAAAAATGTTTGCCCGATGGGTGGAGTTGGCTTTAATTTGAAGGGCGTATGATAAGGAATTTTGGATTGGGTTTGGGTCACCGCACTGAATGATAGGCTGCTCGCTGTGGTCGGGATGGACAATGTGGCATGGCTTGGATCTGGCGCACAATACTGATTCGATTTCTGTGCGTGCCTCAACATTTCATTGTAATCCAAGCATTCGATTGGGGGCCAAGTTCCAATTAATTAGGGCATTGTTACAACGGGAACACCCTTACACCAAGCATTTGTTTGGTGCCATTAAGTGACCACAGGGCTATTATGTAATACGATATGCATTTACAGCCTCATCACACACACACACACACACACGTTACATGAATAATTATAATCAACTAAACCTCACCTAAAGTTACAGGAAACTACAGAGTGGGTTAACAGCGGTCAACAAAGTGGGTCAAATTTACTCAAATTCAGATTTCTAGGAAAGAACGAAAAGAGCGTGAGTGTGCAAATGTGTTACATGTGTGTGTGTGTGTTTGTGTACATACCCAAGCCAGTGTGTGTGGGTGTGTGTGGATGGCAGCTGGGAGGCAGACACGGTCCAGGAGAATCGTCCCCTAGCAACTGACCTTTTCGGCAGATGGCAGTTCCAGAGTAACAGCCACCCAGCATCACAATGGCCGTGGCCTCCTAACATCTCCATCACTTCATCATCTACCGGGCTGCCACAACCTGTCACACACACAGGGGAGAGAGGGAAGGTTACATTCAACCCAGCACGCATACACACACTCAAGTGTCCTCTCTTCTTTTTTTTTTTTTCTTATCCTCTGGCTTCAAGTCCCAAAACATTCCACACACACACACACATCAGTTTGGGTCCCGTGTTCCTGGGGTTATATGCAGCAGGGCGGTCGAAGGGGATGAGAGGTGGATAGATTTAGGAGAGAGAGACACAGCGGACACTCTCTGCTGTCCACAAACCTCCAGACACTCTGAAACCACTGTTTTCCGTTGTTGGGTTTTGCTGCACATAGTGAATCAGGGTGGGAATGTGGACAGACCACTCGACCATGGTGAGCAATCAGTATGATGTCTGTGGTCAGGCTCTGTGCCCCTGTGGAGCGAGATGGAGAGCGAGCCCTGCAGTTAAGGTGGGAGGGATAGAACTTGGCGGTGTTTGTGTGCGCGTGTGCGTCTGTGATATGCCAGCACTCTTCACATGTGTCGTGAACAGGAGCCACACAGGCGCGAGTGAATCATGCATGGGGTGATAATGATATATTTTGAGTTATCAACACTCTCCACCCACGGCACATACTCAGCATGACCTCTTGGCTGGTTTGGCCCATTTTTTTTGTTGATATTAAATACTTTTCTTAACCTCAAGACTGCTGAGATAAACACCTCATTGGCGTGAAACATCACCTCTTAATACCTAAAAGTGATCTTCAGTCTACTGCAAAGGTGCAAAGTGTAGGTTTCGTTTGGGGGAGGGGGACACATATGAAACAGGGGTTTGTACGAAAGTGCATTGCATTCAAAAAAGAAAAAAAAATTAGACACCTCATCTCGTAATTATGAGTTAGAAAGAAAAGATCATAATCACGACAAAATACCTCGTAATTACGAGATCTTACAAGTTCTCATGATTACGAGGTGTTTTCTCATAATTATGAGGTCCTCTTGAAGAAATGTCTTATTATTACATGATAGCAACTCATAATCACGACATAAAGTGTCTAATTTTTTTTTTCCTTTTGTGAATGCAATGCACTTCCGTAGGTTTGGGGGGGGGTCCTCCCCCAGGAAATTTTAAGTGTCAAAGCACTGAACTTTTCTGCATCAATTTATGGTGGAAATGTCTTCAAAATATTGCTACGTTCATGTTTTTATTAGGAAGGGACAAGTGTTCAAATGCTAAATATTGAGGGGGTCGTGTCCCCTGCATCTCCCCCCCTGAAATCTACACCTATGCACACACAGGTTATCCAACAAGAAAAGGTTAAAATCCCCAATCACACATCTGTAAATGGTCAACCTGGCAAGACCAGACAAGAGACAACAAACAGATAAAGTGACACGTCAAAATCGGTTCCACAGGGATTAAGTGTTTTAGGTGGAAAACTGTGCGTCAGAGTGCGATTTTAAACCGCTGTATATTCTGGGGGGAGATCATATGCTAGCAAACACTGTTAGTCCTCCTGTAAACAGAGCTGTAATGACAGGGAAAGACGCTGGGCAAGGACAACCAACAGTAGAATATGTTTACAGACATCTGACAATGTATGGGTACAGCACGGCAGCATTTCAGCTCAGAGATCCACATGAAATGTGAGTACAAACTGTGGTGGCCTGCGCATCATTTCACCTGTCAGCAGGGATGAAGCCTGCATTTATTCAAATCAAACAGACGAGTCAGTGATAAATTACAGCAATAATGTGTCTGGCTGTATTGAACGTTAACACTTCTCTTCACCCAAATGTATCTCAAACTGTCAAAATGTATGATGTTTTTGTATATGTTAGTGTTTTACTTGCCTAGATGTGAGATCATTTGTGCTACACGGTGAAATATGACTAACCACAGCAAGTCAGAGTCACTGTATCTGCACTTAACCGATACAGATGATTCTGATGCTTTTATTATCAGTATCATCTGGCCCACAACATGCCATCTTTGACTTACTGGGAAATTTCTAAAAAGGCACGGAGCCATTATCTGTAATCTAGTAATACTGTTGGAAACAAAAGCAGAAATGCTCAGTTTTTGGTTTTAATTACAAGCTGTGTTTTACAGCGACAGTGGGCGAGGGCTCAGCACTGACACAGCAGCAGAGGAATGTTTATTTGCTGCAGTTTAGGAGCCGAGTGGCTTGCAGGAACTATGACACATTCCTGTGTCACTGGCTGTCCCGCTCGCAGACACACTATCACACTCACACACTGGCGCCCCATGTGTTGGTTCACAGCTGCACAGACACACATACACGCACAACTATTCCCTCCTAATTCGTCCTGCACACATCCACAAAATGTGGCACCTCTGGAATCTGTAAGCATGCCCAAACCATATGCTCATTCATGGCGACCTAGTGTGACATGACTTACTAGGCCTAATGCTTCCCCTGTGTGCCACTGTGTGTGTGTGTGTGTGTGTGTGTGTGTGTGTGTGTGTGTGTGTGTGTGTGTGTGTGTGTGTGTGTGTGT
>JAOVVB010000018.1:5166419-5176633 GCA_028570985.1 Heterobranchus longifilis | reverse complement strand
GACAATGGGCCGCCACCCGAGTCGAGATGAAATTGCTTCCGCGGATTATTGGGGAGCAAGTGTGTGGGTTGCAGGGGAAAAGGAGGGGAGACAAGGGGGTTCACGTAGGCTGGGATTGATGGCTGCCCCTCTGCTTGGGGAGCAGGGGAGCGAGCGAGGCTGACCGGCTGTTCCCACAGTCTGCTCTCCTGCAGCCACCTTTGACACGTAGGCCTGCCAGGCGGCAAGCAGGGAGGGAGGCTGGGAAAGAGAGATGTGTTGAATTGAAGCACAAAAAACCTTCAAGCCTTCAAAAAAAAGCATAAATTTATCATTTCTATTGGTGTATGCTTGAGACAAGTGATGGGACAAATGAAGAAAAATGAAGAAAAGTCGCAAGAATTTTGGATTAAGACATAAGAGATGCGAAGAAAGAGGATGTAAAAAAAAAAAAAGGTAGTTTTGTGCATGCATATTTGTTGGAATGAAGGCAAAGATTTATTATCTATCCAGTCAGTTCAGTGCAAACTCAATTTCTTTTTTGACTTCAAAAAACAATAAAGCCCCGATTTAATACAGGTCCCAAAGGAGCCTTTGACTTGAGAAGCAACTTAACCAAAAACAGGCAGCAGTGGTTTGGTGCTAATTGAATAATTGCATAAATTGAATCAATTCATAGGGGCCAAAAGACAAAACCACATTACTCTGGACTGAATAGATGTTGACTGAACATATTTCAGAAGACCACGTTTCTTCAGAGTTTCCACTGGTGATTCTATGAGCGGTCCCAAGGGAGAAAACCCATCAGTTATTGTAGGTATGTGTGCAGACATGAGTTAAACATATTGATTTTTCTAAAATGCAATCACGATGACCATTCCAAGACTCCTAATTAAAATTCCTTAAAAACCCTGAAAGATTGTTTTCCCTGGTGAAGCACTAGGCCCGTTGCTGGAGTTGAGGGGCTGCTGGGGAGAAATGGGCCTAACAGGGTGTGTGGAATGTGACCACATTTTGTGTCACCACACTGAATAACACACGCTGTGCAGCGGTCGGAGAGGGCTGATCAGAAGTGTGGCGAAGTCGGTTTTAGCAGAGCTGGTGTTTCCTCCCAAGGCCTGCGGGGAAAAGGAAAAGCCTGGAGGCAGTGAGACGCAAAATCCTGACGCTCTGTGGTTTCACCCCTCTGAAGAGAGGGGTTTCTGTGGCACAGTGCACTCTGGATTATGTTAGGTATAATTTGTGAGGCAGTGATAATTGGGAGGTGTGGAAGTGCTGTGGTGCGTGGGTTGGGGCGTGCCCAGGCACAGCAGCTGGGCAATAGGCCGGGTCCAGGAGAGCTGAACTCTACAGACTGCCTGACCCTCTCAGCAGATGGTGGCTCCAAAGAAACTGCCACCACACAACACAATGGCTTTGCCCTTGTAACATCTCCATCATTCTCTCAGACTCTCCGCCAGGCTGCCGAGGAACACCCAGGATCCTTAGTAGGCATGACAATGTATTTAAAACGCCATTCAATAATAATAAGTCTCAAGTGATAAATGCACGTCATCTTTTTTTGTTGTTCTTGTCGTTAACAAACCAAATTAATAAATCAACAGAGAAATCAATTTAGCATTTCAATCTCCATAATGGTAGCCCTTTATCCTTAAAATAACACAGAGATATGTTGATAATTGGAAGAATGAGCAGATGAGAAAAATCCCATGCATAATTGTGGCAAACGAGTGTTGTTTTAATGTGCATGGTGACCATTCCAGAATCTGAAGCTAGAAAAAAAGTCATAAAACATTTTCCATATCCATTAGAGATCAATTTCACAAATGATAATTTATCGTTTTGCTGCATGTTTCTGTTTAATGATAATAAAAGAGATTTAAATATCAGTGTGAGAGAGACAGGGAAGGAGAATTCTCATTCGGTATACGAGACCAAAAAACTCAAACTGTTGCTTTCCCGTGGATGTTCTTGCTGTGTTTAGGGAATGAGTGGGGGATGTGGACAGACCGCTGGACCACACCGAGTGACCGTGCTGACGTCTGTGGTTAAGCCTCAACACCCTGAGGACCACTGGATAAAACACTATCCAAACTACAGTCCAGTTTCCCTGAATAAACACAGTGTAAAGAGCATGGTCTTCTTGTGTGAGTGTGTGTGAAGGTGTCTGTGGACAACATTGGGTTTTTAGACCATTTATAGTTATATTTGATGTTATTTTTACATAACATCCATGAGGCAATTTACATCATTATCATCGTCATCTATACCACTTTGTCCTGTATGCAAGGTCGCGGGAGCCTGGAGCCTGTCCCAGGAGAAATAGGGCACAAGGCAGGTTATAACCTGGACCGGATGCCAGTCCATCATAGGACACACACATATACACACACTCACACAAGCAATTTGGGAACGCCAATTAGCCTAATCTGCATGTCTTTGGACTGTGGGAGAAAACCAGAGGAAACCCGCGAACCAGAGAAAACCCGCAGGAAACCCAAAAATCACGGGAAGAACAGGCAAACTTGAATGTAATAAAAAAAGGCAATTTGGTCCTTTTTTAATTTTTGTATTTTGGTCCATCCAGATGCCATCTGGCACAAAAAGGAGCAACGGATACTCCCTACCCTGGAGATATATCTGTCGTTTCTGTGGCAGTTCCTTAAGGGGTTGTGTTGCCACCTCGATGACCAATTGTCATTCACACACTTCAGGAAATTTGGGAATGCCAATTAGCCAGACCTGCATGACTTTTGGACTGTTGGAGGAAACCAGAGTACCCGGAGGAAACTCACCAAGCACGGGGAGATTATGCACCTGGCATGTCGCCTGGCACCTGCAGAGTTCCTGCCTCGGGGTCTGTGCAAATTTCATGTGCACAAAGCACTAAGCCACTATGCTACCCTCTTAAATTTGGCCAGCTATAAACAGCCTCTGTTTTTTGTTCTTTTTATTTTCTCTTTTTAATAAGACAAAAAAAATAATAAACACATGATTTTACAGATAAACTACAGAAAATTAAAAATCCTCAGTTTTTGGACCTTCTCATGACTGTTTACAAAGCACTGACAGTAAACATTACATAATAAGTTCTTAAAAACCTCTGCCATGTCAAAAATCATTTTCTCCCTTGGGTTTAAAAAGCCTTGCATGCTTGATGTAATTGGGGCACCAATTACCTGATACACATTCCACATCTTTTATGGGTTAAAAAAAAGCAAATTAGCGTTCTTCAGATCCATGTGTTCAAGTTGAAGATAGGGCGGTCTTTAGTTCTCTGGTGTACAGAGAGAAAGGACACCATATTCATAAGAGTTTCAGACCTAAGCAGACGTAGTAGACTAGGTTTACAGTAAACTGTGTAATTTGTTCCGGATTAGAGCTCTGGCGTTTTCTTTTGTAATCGATTTTCCTTGTGCGTATACAATGGCTCATTTTATAAACTAAATATGTGACAGAGCATAAAAACAATAAATAAACACAATGAAATTACAAATAAATGTTATTTATCGTTTTGGGTTGTGATTGATAAAGCATTCTTGTTGGGAGAAGATTATATAATGTAATCTGTCAATCTGTTGGTAAATATTGCGCATTTCGAGCATGAAATAAACTGACGTGAGTGCTGGGTTTCTGCAGAGTGATATTTGAAAAAAGTAACTTGGTACTGAATCTCTCTCTCTCTCTCTTTTATCCAAATCTCTCTCTCACACACACACATCGTAGCAACAGTTATCTTTGATCTTTTTATAGCTTTAGACAACTTTAAATATTTATTCAGTCACTGATTGTACTAAGTTGTTTCAGCAGCTAAACAAACCCCAAAAGTAGGTTATGTCATTATTAATCACAGCAGAAAAAGTTGCTTGAAGGGAACTTGAACTCAATCTGCTCATCACATGGTGAGAGTGGGCAGACTGATTCCCTAAACCATCACCAAGAGGGGGCGATGTCTTACAATGCTGACATCTCTAAATCAGAGCAGATGATTAAAAAATGAGGTTGTTTACTTATTAAAGCCTGTTCTGCACTATATTCATTTCAGGCTTTTGACTTGAGCCAATTTCTCATACAGTGTAAAGTTTGCACTTAGTACAGTACTGTGCTACTCCTCATTTCTTCATATTTTGCTTTCAAAGAGCCAGACCTTCTTGTATTTTTATGTATTCTTGAGGAATAATTTTCCAAGGTTCCTGAAGGACTTTTTTTTGCTTTTCTCATTTTCAGTCTACTCCCTGTACCTGACCAGTTTCAAAGGAATGTCCTTTTTGCTAAGCCACATAGTGACCTATGAATCATTCAAGCATTAAAAAAAAACGTCTAACTTACGGTATAAACCAGAGAGAAACAGGTGCAGATGAGGACAGATGATCAGGCTGGTGATTAGTATACTGGTGATGCTGAATGCTGAGTGGGGGAAATGAAGTTGCTGCTGTATATTTAGGCCCTCTGCAGCCCGTTGCATTAAAACTTTTGTTCCCAATTCATTCATTTAATCTACATCATTTAATTTCTTTTAATATGAAGAAATGTGGGGTGGCTCAAAAGTTTTGCACGGTACTGTACTTTACTTACTTGACTCGCCTTCTCTACCTTTATTTTACCTGTGTAAGCTGTGCTGTGATTATAAATCTTAATCAATGTCGTCAAATGTATCCTTTAAGATACAAGAAATACCCGTGTCAAGATTCTTGCCAATCAGATAGAGTTAAAACATCTATTCGAATTTAATTAAAGAACACAGACATGTACGTTTCTCTTTTTTTTTTTTACATGCATTAATCCACATTAGTTGCTTTAAAGTGACAGGCTGACTCTGACTATTCATATTTACATAAGGATCTATATTTGATGAAGACCACAAAGCTCTTCTCTGGAAAAGGAAATCTGACCTTTTCCCCAAACCCAATTTTCATCTTTCCAAGTCACAACGATTAATTATAATTAACTCATACAGCTTTAAGCATTCTTATATTCATTCTAAAGGTCTTTCTTTATTGAAATGATTGGTGATAAGCAAATGATTTGTATTATACTTGCTTATAACTTACAAACAACATACATTTAAGGCACTTTTAAGGATGTCTGAGATATAATATGAGGGGCAGTCATATAATTTGTATTATCATATGAAAGAACTTAATTATTTGCCCAAATAATGTCTTTGGAAAAATCTGTGGTATAGTTCTGCATGATGCTGCTAAAGAGTCAAAACCAAAATGGTGTACCAAGTTGAAAAAATTGATGTGTGCCTTAATTCTGCCTCATTAAAATTATGTTTCAGGTTAATGCAAAAGAAATGGCACTGTTTGCCTTCATATTGTTACTTGTGAACATAAACAGCTCCATAGGATTAAATTAAGTTTACAGGTGTTTTGAAAAAAAGATGAACTAGAAGACAAACAAATCTTTATTGACTGATTTTCATGCATAAACAAACTATATAAGCAAAATTTATTTTATAAATGCCTGAATAAACAAACTGCCATTAAAGGACAACACAAGACACTGTAATAACAGAATGATTTTGAAGTAAAAGTTACGTGATGTCCTAAGGAGCCGTTCACAGGTCACGTCTAAAAACGTGTGGAAAACGCCACCCACACCACTTTCTCCTCCTTTCCAAAGTGCTCTTGAGCTTGTACTCCAGTGGCGTCTGCCGTAGTGCCTTTCCCTATCCTTCAAGCATATAGAAAACACAGAGAATTTCACCAGCGGACCTGATCCGGACAGGAGCCTGGAATTTGAGAAGCCCTGCCATAGAGCATGGGAGAGTGTTTTACTCTCTTGCATTCATGGATGGCTATGACATTATCAGGATCCAAATCCAATAATAGGGCCTTTTTGCTGTGCCACTCAGAAGAGCCCATGTCTGCCATCTAGACCCTTTAAGTAATTTATCTACATCATCTAGATCATTAGGCACAATGTTATTCCCAGCACAGCTTGCTGACTTGAGCAAACACGATGAAATATGACAAATTATACCAAACTCGACTGTACATGGACAACTGATATTCTGCGCACAGTCATGAGCTGAAGATCACAGTCATGAGTTGATACGTCGCCTTTGACTAAATGCAATTCAAGCAAAGTTGAACACAAGGGAAAACAGGGCCGTGTGTTTTGGTTTTAATTACTGCCTGTTTTTACAGCACAGTGGGCGAGTTCTCAACTGTGACACACAAGCAGAAGAATGTTTATTTGCTGCAGTTTTGGAGCAGAGTGGCTTACAGGAACACTGACACATTCCTATGTCACCATCGCTCTCTTTCTCTTTCTCTGCATGCGTGTGAGTGTGTCTCTCAGGCCACATCTTTCACTGCACTGCTACTGCCTGACACATTATGAGCTGAAATGACACTGACATTGTAATCATGCGGCTTGAAGCAATTACACGTTTCATCCCCGGTGAAGTGACTAACCTCGATGAGAACGAGCTGACGACTGCAGGGGGCGGAAGGATTGGAACCACAAATACACATTAACTCTGCATGAGTAGTACATGAGTGGATGAGAATATGATTGCAAGTATCTTTTCTCCATGTGGTGTCCCAACCATGAACTATCCAGCATCTGGAAGCCGAACCAGCGCAGTCAAGGAAAAGAATCCCTTAGGGAACTCTGTGCTAAAAAAAAATCCTTATCCCCTGTGGATGGACAAATACGACAGACATACGTCAGTCTGTCCCGGTCACCTTCTTACTCATCACACAGTGTACCAATTCAACATTGTGCTCATTTCACATAGCATATCATTTCCAGGCTTCTTATAGACTTGATTTGCCTGGCATTAATTCTGGGCAATTCTATGCAAATAACTGCAACTACATTAATTTTAGTTCATTTTTAATGTCAATTTCATCTTTTTTTATACAGTACTGGCCGATCAAGTCTTGAGCAACCCCTCATTTCTTCATATATAATTAAATTAAATGATGTAGATTAAATGAAACGAAAGGGAACAAATGTTTTACTACAACAGGCTGCAAAGTGCCTAAAGATACAATTTAAATTTTGCTTATGTAACAACCTCAGCAGCAGCCTCATTTCCCCTCTTGTTTGTTCCTACCAGTCAGCTTTCAGCATCACATCACCAGTACACTAATCACCGGCTTGATCATCTGTCATCATCTGCACCTGTTTTTCACTGTTTCTTGTGTTAGATGTTTTTTTATGCTTGAATTATTTATTTTTTAAAAATTTTTATGATTTTCATGCATAAACAAATGAAATAAGCAAAATGTATTTTTAAAACTGCTGAATAAATCAATTAAACAAACTGCCATTAAAGGACAACACAAGACACTGTAATAACAAAATTATTTTGAAGTGAAAGTTCCATGATGCCCTAAAGGACCGTTCACAGGTCATGTCTAAAAATGTGTGGAAAATGCCAGCCAAGTTGCTTTCTCCTCCTTTGGCGCTCTGGAGCTTGTGCTCCCATGATGTCTGTTGAAAATTTTGCCAGCAAAAGATGCAATATGTGAACCAACCTGGAAGAATAGTGCTGAATTGTCAACTGCACAGAAGAATTGAAGATCATTAAAACATTTGGTGAAGTTAAATAGTAAAAAAAAAAAATTGTCAGTAGAAATCACAGCTAAGTTTAACAGACAGACAGACAGACAGACCTACAGACAAATAGATAGATGGATAGATGGATAGATAGATAGATAGATAGATAGATAGATAGATAGATAGATAGATAGATAGATAGATAGATAGATAGATAGATAGATTCCCACAAACACAGTGTGACGAGAACTAACAGGACTGTGACTAAATAGCTGTGTGGCCATAAGAAAACCACTTGTTAGTCAGACTAATAAGAAAAAAATCTGCAGTTTGCTAGGGAGCATAAATATTGGACTTTGGAGCAATGGAAAAAGGTCATGTAGTCTGATGAGCTCTAGTCCAGCGATGGGTGCGTCAGAGTAAGAAGGGAACACATGAAGCGATGCATCCATCATGAATAGGGGCCACTGTACATGTCTCTGGAGGCAGTGTTATGATCTGGGGTTACTTCAGTTTCTCAGGTCTAGACTGATGTTATATGGCAATAAAATGAAGTCAGCTGATGACCTGAATGGACTGAATGACCAGAGTATCACATCAGCGCATTTCTTCCTCCCTGATGGGACAGGCATATTCCAGGACTCAAATTGTGAAAGAGTGGTTCTGGAGCATGAGGAATCATTTTCACATATTGCCACCACATTGCACACCATGATCGAAGATAAAGGCAGTCATCATCATAAATCTTTTTGTTCCATGCAGTATATATTTTCATATTTTAATTTTGTCAATATTGTGCAACCATGCTGTGTAGGTCATGTCAAAACTTTCTTGCAGTTATGCACTGAATAAAATATAAGGCATTGCCCTATTAAATAAAATCAACAAGAGGGCAGTGAGATGTAGCCTCTACGTGATACAGAGTTCCTGTTAGAGATTATCACCTCACTGCTGATTGTTTTATTTCTTTATATTTTATGATGGATTGCAGAACCCCTATAGAACTAGAGACCTATTGGGGACGTATTCAGGACTAAGGATAAAAGCTCTAAAACACACCAGACATCTTCAGGACTAAGATAACTCAAAGCCCTCTTAAGGAGTCTTGAGTGCAAAAGACCTACTTCAGACAACCTGAGGGCGAGTCTGTGAGGCAAAATGGGTCCAGTATGTGTGTGTGGTGATTTTCCTCTGGGTACAACACTTTCCGTCCACTCCATCTTTTTACACTTGGTGGTCCTACACAGTATATTTGCATATATGGAGAACCAATGAATAAATGAATGCTGCATTAAGTTAGATAATATAAGTCACTATAGGAAACTAGAGGTTTGAAATACAAACAGCAGTGAGGAGTCTCACAGTATGTGACAGAGGTATCTACTCCATCACACAAACAATTTCTGTTTTATGTACACTATATGGACAAAAGTATTTGGCCAAATCCAGACTTCTTGTAACACTGTTCACAAGATTTTGCAGTGTTTCTGTGGAAATTCTGGTCCATTCATTCTGTAGAGCATTTATGAGGTCAGGTACTGATGTTGGATGCGAAGGCCTGGCTCGCAATCTCTGTTCCAGTTCATCTCAAAGGTGTTCGATGGGCATGAGGTCAGGGCTCTGTGTGGGCTAGTCAGGTTTTATCACAACAAACTCATCAAACCATGTCTTTATAGTCCTTGTTTTGTGCAATGAGGTATAGTCAGGGTGGAATAGAAAAGAGCCTTCTCCAAACTGTTGCCCTATTATTAGATCCATCTATCTTCCCATCATCTCTGACCAGCTGACCACCTGTCCCTGCTGAAGAAAAGCATCCCCACAACATGATGCTGCTGCGACCATACACAGTGTTAGTTTTCAGCCACACATAGCAATTTGCATTTCAGCCAAAAAAAAGTTCAATTTTGGTCTCATCTGACCAGAACACCTTCTTCCACATGTTTGCTGTTTCCCCCATATGGCTTGTTGCAAACTGCAAATGGAACTATTTATGGCTTTCTTTCAACAATGGCTTTTTTATTGCCACTCTTCCATAAATATCAGATTTGTGGAGTGCATGACTAATAGTTATTCTGTGGACAGACTTTTCCATCTAAGCTGTGGATCTCTGCATTAATGCTGTCCTTGTCTGGCCTGGCAGTTTAGGTGGATGGCCATGCATTGGTAGGTTTGCAGTTGTGCCATACTCTTTTCATTTTCAGATGATGGATTGACCAGTGCTCCATGAGATGTTCAAAGCTTGGGATATTTTTTTATAACCCAACCCTGCTTTAAACCACAACTTTATCCCTGATCTGTCTGGTGTGTCCTGGGCTTTATGATGCTGTTTGTTCACTGATGTTCTCTAACAAACCTCTGAGGGTTTCACAGAACAGCTGCGATTAAAATACACACAGGTGGACTCAATTTACTAATTAGGTGACTTGGTTCCACTTGATTTTAGTTAGAGTTATCAGAGTAAAGGGGGCTAACTACACAAGTGCACACCACACTTTTCAGATTATTATTTGTAAAAAAGAAAAAATGTAAAAAATCTTTTATCATTTTCCTTATGTCCAATTATGTGCCACTTTGTGTTGGTCTATCACATAAAATCCCAATGAAATACTTTTAACGTGACAAAATGTGGAAAGGTTCAAGAGGTATAAATACTTTTGCAAGGCCCTGTATACAATTTATCTCTATATACACTGGACAACAATTCAATGCTGCTATTT
>JAOVVB010000018.1:5092251-5134179 GCA_028570985.1 Heterobranchus longifilis | reverse complement strand
TGCCACATCTTTCATGTTTCTTACATAGTTGTAGGGTATTTTTGTATATAATTAGGGTCTTGTACACTGATGAGTTTTTTTCTGCCGCTAATAAATAAATACATCAATAAATAAACACCAGTACGTCAAATAAATGAAATCTAAACTAACAGAACCCAGTGTGCTTTGAAATGAAAAGGTACAGTAAGTCTTTGGGAAACAAAAACCTTTGTCTTAGGGTAAACCACGCCTGTTTTATTTTTAAACCCTCTAACCCCGCCCATTTACCCGCCCTTCTCCGCCCCCTTCTAACGCAACCCCCATAGAAGGCGTCTGTGAGAGCGTGGCTCAAAATGTTTGCAGTCGGTTCGTGGTTCCTCACGAGTAATGCATTCGTTTTTTCTTTTTTGTTTTTGTTTAAAGCTTTTAAAGCTGGAGAAATGTAGTTTAAGATTTACTTCGCTTGTAACATATCCGGATCAAAGGCTGCACGTATGACTGCGATCAAAGCGCCCGCCTGTACTATTGTAACAAACAATGTTTCCTTCTGCTGACTTTAGTTAAAGTGCCTGTAACTTAATTTCAGCTTCTCAGGATATGATTCCGTAGGATGGAAACAATCGACGACGTGTCGGTTAGAGAGCAGCTCTTCCACGACCGGGTCCGAGAGATCATAGTAAGTCCGCCTGTATAAAATGTTTTGTAACTCTGATCTCGGATATGTAAGGTAGTCAGAGCTCCTGGGTAACATTAACCAACAAAGACAACACTAAAAAGAGGATGTTCCCTGCTTGATTGATTGATGTCTGAGCCCAGAGATTGTGAAATGCAAGAAAAATAAATAAGTGGAGCGATGGATCTAGATAGGCAGTTGTATTTTTAGGACATTATTTGCTGAGGCTTGTTTGTTTGTTCGCTTCCTTGATTATTTAAAACCCACTCTTATAAAACTGTAAACATGAAACATTTTAGTATGTTTAATATGAACATAAATTGCTGTGATCAACTTTTGAACTCACTTTGAACTTATCTCAATTGAACCTGTATTTATTCCAGCAGTAGGGAGCAAATACTTAATATGTCTTTATAAAACAAAATAATTTTTTATGCATAGCCATTAGAATTTCCAAAAGGGAAAAAAAAAAGATGAGACTTGTAGATTCAGGTTCAAGATAATCATAAACCTGTGTTGTACTTATATAACGTGAAGTGAACTTCAGTCTTGAAGGAACTTACAACAAGGCAATGATGCTCACCTTTACACTTTGACCGCACAAATCTCACTCACTCATCGTCTATACTGCTTTATCCTGTATACAGGGTCGCGGGCGGCCTGGAGCATATCCCAGGGGATCTAGGGCACAAGTCAGGGTACACCCTAAATGGGGTGACAATCCATCGCAGGGCATATACACTTATTCACACACTATGGGTGATTTGGGAACGGCAATTACCCTAATCTGCATGTCTTTGGACTGTGGGAGGAAAGCGTAGTACGCGGCGGAAAGCTGCGTACCACGTACCACCAAGCACCGAGAACATGCTAACTCCATGCACACAGACCCCGGGGCGGAAATCGAACCCGAAACTTGGAAGTGCAAGGCGACAGTGCAAGCCACTAAGCCAACGTGCCGCCCCGCACAAATCTGTCACTCACAACTTGCTGAAAACTATAGAGAGTAATCTGACTTGAGACATCATATCAAAAACAAATCTGGCAGAAATAAAACTTCATTGCTTTTGAATAGGGATAGGAAAATCAGCCTTTATGATGACTCGGCAGATCTGCGATTAGAACAGCTGTTGGTGTTATAATCACAACCTGACCTGTGTGGATATGTAAAACTGAGCAGTATTTGTTTTTGCTAGGCCCCTGAGCGCGCAGTTTCTATGCAAACACTTTCCCCTTCTCTCCTGAGTCACATTCCTGATGGATGTGGAATACTTTTTCCATAACCATTTAACCTCGTAATGTCTGGACTAAAAATTCTTGTGTAATACGTACCTGCAATACGTCTGTAAGAACTGGACTCCTACATCTAGACCAGGATTTCTGAAATAGTTTTTACTTGGAATCTAGTTTTTAAATTTTGACATACATTCCATAGACCCAATTTCTGTTCATTTACTCTGCATGTTATTTGAATGTGTAAAGTAATATACAGTATACATATCTTCTATTTATTAGAGTCTTCCAACAATTCAACTAGGGACTGTGAATGCCAGTGATGATTAGCATTGTATTTGTTCTTGTTTTTATGACCGTGGTAGACTTTCCGGTCAACGAGAACACATGCATTTACAGACTACAGGCAATTTGGGGACACCGATTAGCCTAATCTGTATGTCTTTGGACTGCGGGAGAAAACCAGAGTACTCTGAGAAAACCAACCAAACGCGTGGAAAACATGAAAACTCCATGCACACAGAGCCCGAGGTGGGAATCAAACCTGGATCCTGGCGGTGCAAGGCGACAGTGATAATGCCGCCTATTACAGCCTTGGAAGCCTAATAATTGGCTTTCTATTTATTAGAGCTTTTTATTTTTGAACATTTTTCAGACACCCAAATTGAAATTATTTATGGGCATTTTCAAATTATTGTGATTTAGAATAAACCTATTTAATTCAAAGGACCAAAAAAAAAAATCTCACCCCCACAATGTCAGTGAATCTAGATGATATGTTGAATATTTTCCACTAATCTTGAGTCTATCTGAGAGACACTGGTGAAAAAAACATGAGCAGATTATATAAATTACAACCTATACATTTATGCTGTAGTTATAGAAATATTATAAATGTGTTTGACTTCTGTGGATACTGAAATGTCACAAACTTTGGCTGTGGCTAGCATCCTGTTGGCTCTCTTACATACTCTGCTTACGCTCCTTTTAAACAGTGTGATAAAAAAGATGTGCAAGTTTGTGAAATTTGTGGAAAAAGAGCGCTTGAGACAGAATGGTGTAAAGGAGTCGGGTAATATTGTCCCCATTATCTGGGTGTTCGTGGATGTACATTATGTACTTTGTTGTGCTTTCTAAGAACATAGGCTCTCCATTCTGCATAGTGTACAGTTGTGTGATCCAGCCTGAATAACTTGTTCCAGGTTTTTTTTTTTTTTTTTTTTTGGAGAGCTGTGATCATCTTCATGTATGGGTTCTGTTGTTTTTGTATATTCAGCAACAAGCTTCAGTAAAAAAAAGACTTTGCGTGTTTGGGGTCGAGAAATACCATAAGGGTTAGGAATGAACAAAATCTTTGACCTTTCTTTATTTGACTTGGTTGTAAGTTTTACATTTGTCCCATTTGTCTTTGTGATAGCATGGTGGTCTTTTACTATTTAAACAATTGCAGAATGATGAATTATTTCATGGAAATGTGACTTCAACGTAGAAACAACAATATCATATAGAGATTATATTGCAGCAACTCATTTTATTTTGGTCAGTGTGGATTTAGAAATCTTAGATCTAAAAATTAGATCTCAAAAACATTGGATTGTTACCTATCTACTGCAAGGAGACACACAGACAAATTCACACCTAGTTGTTATTAGGAGTGGATAGTTTATCAGCCAGCATATTTTGGGATGGGGGAAGAAAACTGAGAGCCCAAGGACAACATCATAAACCCCACACAAACAGTAATGTGAGCTAGGAACCCTGGAGCTGTGATGTGGCAACTTAACCTGCTATACCACCATATCTCAATGTAGTGGCCTTAGCTAATATCTCACTATCAGTAGATGTTACTTTAATAATAATAATGAAAAGTAGATTTAATGTAACGGTTACATAAAAAGCTATTAGCATATTTATTGTATTAGATTACAAGTAAACCAAGCACATGCTTCATAGTCAACTATTGTGTAATTTTTAAGTAATTGTGACATAAAATAGGCTCATCACTCACTCGTCTATACTGCTTTATCCTGTATAGATGGCCAATCCATCGCAGGGCACATACACTCTCATGCTCATTCACACACTACTGGTAATTTGGAAACACCAATTAGCCTAAACTGTATGTCTTCGGACTGTTGGAGAAAGCCGGAGGAAACCCACCAAGCACATAACTCCATGCATACCGGCCCAATGCAGGAATCGAACCCGGACCCTGGAGGTGCAAATCAACAGTGCTAACCACTGAGCCACCATGCCGCCAGGCTCACTACTATATTTTGTAAACAGTAGATCACACTAGTGATCAGGGTTAATTAGATAACGCCCCATTGTTTAAGAATGCAGTAATTCCATAGTATATAAAAATGCTCACGTACATCTTTTTTTTTTAAATCATTGAGATCAGTATTACAAAGGAACATATTATAGTGTATTAATCTATGTTTAATAGTCAGTCTGAGTGTTGTTGGTTTCTATGTCTCCATTTCATCCAAAGAACAAGTTGACCGCATTAAAAAAAAAATTTCAACCCTTTTTCTGTTTCACAGCTTACTGCAGCTGTTACGTCAAAGAGCCTGTATTGCTGTGTTGCGTCAAAAGAAGCTGTAATGAAAGAAATTTTTTTTTTGTTTGGTTTCTAAGCTGCTTCTCTAGCGTAAATGCCTCGTAGAATACCTAAGCTGCTCCTCCTTAAAGTCTTTGTCACAATACCAGTGAAATGACAGTGGATGAGTGACGTTGGTTGTGCTTTATTGTGCCTCTTAAAACCACATCGGTTACTACAGGGCAGAAGGGTATGTTCTTTACTGACCGAAGTATGTCCGGTAATGAGAGCTAGATCTAATTACCTGACTCATTACTCTTTTCTAAAAGTATGCTTTACCATCCCATTGGTATCTTGCACAGTGATGTTCTTTTTTTTTTTTTTCTGACGTTTGCACTTTGGGGTTAAATTTCCTGTTTTCCTTCCCTTTTCCTTTCTCTGCACCCTTTATCCGGTGTTACCTGGTGTGGCAGGATGCATTTTTATTATGCATTGAATGTCTCTTTGTGTTGCTTGATAACACACCCCAAAAACGAAAAACCAGATTTTAAATCCTAACATGTATTCGATAATGAGAAAATTAAATCTGTAAGAGGCTTAATGTTAATCATGGCACCGTTCTGTTGTCAAAGGGTTAAAGGATGTTGCTTCAAGCTGTTCCTCCTTTGACACTGCACTGTAGATAAATGTGTTGAAACATGCATTGCTGGCTAAAAATACTACATTGACAAGCTGTATTACCGCAGGTTCTCTTGCAAGGTTTAAACACTTATTGTATTTATACTCCAACGTGTTGGTCAACATTGGATTAAATGTCACAGGTTGCCAGACAAATGGACATTTGGTCAAGCTGGTTTTATGTCAATGCACTCCCTTTTCTATCATGGTCAGTCGCTTTCATCTGTTTTTCATCTCCACTGGGATTTGAACCACAATCCTCTTCCTCCATCTGTCACTGCTCTTTCATTTCCTAATTGTCCTTCATATAGACTTGAGACAGATTCCTGACATTTCCAAAATGCACATTAATCTCTGCAACATTTACACAAAATTAATAAGATTATTATTATTATTTTCTAAATGAGCTAGACAGATTTGTGGGGAGCTTTTTGACCTGTGTCAGTTTGTTCCGTGTCAGGACAGTGATAAGTACTAACAGTTATGCAGGTTTTTACCTTGGAAAGTAAAACATTTTATCACATCTTTCTTGATTATTTTTTGCTCTATGGCCTTGTGGAATAATCAATAATTTAGTCCTTAATTAGTCAACTACTCCTGTAAAACCCATACAAATCCACAGGGTTGTTAAATGCTTATTTTTGAATATGAATGAAACTTGTATGAGCCACACTGTAAATATGTTTGCACTTTTAAACACAGTGAGGGAGTGTGTGTGAGTGTGAAACAGAATTGTCACACCCTGATAAGGCTAGAAAATGCTAAGCTAGCTAATCAGGTTAAAGAAAAAATAGCTCACCAATGACTTGTGCACCAGCTATATTTAAGCTAATTAAGTATTGACGTTGTTAGCAAAGTCTGTGAAAAAGCTAATAATAGCCAGGTGTCGAGTTTTGCAGTTGAAATTGTACCCAAGTCATGAAGTAAGCTAGCTGACATTAAGGCTGTTATAGGATTTACACCTAGCATTAGCTAACTGGCTCATATTACAATCACTAATATGTCATTTTAACCCAGTACTAGCAAAGAAGTAAACATTATACTAACTTTTACATGATTTATTTTGAACTTCAAACTATCCATCAAACTAATAGCTAATATTAGACTACCTAGCATTGTAGCTAATTAAAACCCAGCACAAAAAAACAGCCATAATTAGAATTATTCTGTGCTATTAATTAGTAGGCAAGTTTTTATTTATTTATTAATTTATTATTTTATTTTATTTATGTGTATATATATATATGTTATGAGTTTTATTATTTTACATATTAGCATTTGTTAGCCTTGTTGATTGTCTGTAGCTTTAGTGTAGCCCTAAAATGGGTGGGAATTAACAATGGCTAAACCAGACTCAAATACTGTTGTATATTTTCTTATTTTCACCAAAAATAGTTGGTTATCTGTTAAACAAACAGAACAGCAAGTATATCACGAATAAGAAAATGTCTTTGTGCGATTATATTGATATGCAGTATTTTTGCTCTATCGCCTATACAAAGTACGTGTTGGTAGACAATACACAGTTACACAATGCTATCTATTTTTCCATCTTGTGCCCTGGGTATGCTGTGTACTGTATTTCAGTCTAACTTTGTGTCATCATGCCCGTATTGTGTTCCTCACACTCACACCCAGATGCCTTTACAGACTCACTCAGTTCTTTAATAGCTCCAGTTTACGCACGTTTTCTTTTGATAAGCTGTCCGTGTGTATGGTCAGCTCCGAATGAGCACAGCATGGTGCGGGAGTGATAAGCGTGCGATTATAAGGGTGTGGGTACGTGATGGGAGAGGTTCCAGGAACTACTTTGTACTCTGGATGGTTGTGGAGCTTATTTCTAACGCTGATAATGTACTGGAGCTCATCTCAAAGGACGTATTTTTACCTTAAAAAGTGTGAGGTTCGTTACTGAACTAATTGTCATAACTGACCATTTTTCCTTAAAGCTGCATAATTAATCATATTTTAATTGCAATCATGATATTTTTTGCTTCCTTCCTTAATTAACCTAATTGCCTGCCATATACAGTACTTATTGGCTGCTTAATTAAAGTTAATCGAGAACTGTTTTAAATTCTAAGTAAACATTTTACAGTATGTTTGATTGCATAGTGTGGTGGCGTATTTATTTGTTTGCACATATACAGTATTTTTAGTCTAATTTAGATCATATTTGGAATTTACGAGGTGTAATCAACATGTCAATATAGTCTTCATTTCAGTGGTAGATTTATGTGAATGTTTTGCAGACATGATAATTATTCTTTGTGATATTCTTTCTCATAGATTTGCGTTCACCTTTTCGGCTGCCTGTACATCTTGTCCTACCTCATTTTGACGCATTTCAAGAAGAATGCAGAGTTTGTGACGGGTAAGTATAGTTGCCCTGAGCACTTTCTCAGCATAAATCCCGTTTTCTTAATTGCACCTGCATTACAACTTTGATTTCACGATACAGCAAAAGGGATTTGTAGTGCAAAAGCAGTAACGAAACCATAAAAACCCTTTGTTTACGTTAAGATAATTGATAGCTTACTTGCATCTGACATTGCAGACCTGTTTGCCTTGCTTGTAGACTGAGTTTTATGCATGTGAACGTTTGTAACTCCGGGGATGTTAAGATGATATGCCAGGATCAGTGTTGCAGATGCCAGTGGATGGGCTTTACGCAATGTCCCTGTCAGCATGATGGGGTTGGGGGTTGTGAGAAATCTTTCTGCCAGATAATAAACACACAGATTCTTACCCTTAAACCATTTATTCTGAATTATCTAAATGTCACTGTTTGTTTGCTCCTTTATTAAAAGTTAGGAAAAATAGGTTTTTCATCTGTTCTGGATGTGAACTATTTTGCGAAGGTTATTTTGGAGCAGGTTCATTAGCTGTTTGTTGGATTGGCTGGAGAGTTTCCAATTTGTTTTCAGATTGATTAGTGTTTTGGCAGGGGATTATTAAGAGATCTGCTTTACAAGTTAGTTTTTCTGTTTGTTCTCATAATATAATACTGTACAGTTTGCCTTAAGGCTAAATTGTATTGCACAAGCAGTACTTGGAAAGCTTTTCTGTTAGTGAAAGCCTGTTGTCGTTGTGTTTTTTAATTTTTTACTTTTTTTTGTGTGTCATTGCATGTCTCACTCTCTACCTCCGCATGTCTTGTTTTCTGTACTTGTTCTGTCTGTCCTGCAGTTTTTGTCCTGTTTCCTGTCTTTATCTTTGTTTTCTCTATTTCTGCCTTTCTGTCTGTTGCTATCAATCTATATTTGTCTGTCTGTAAAAAAGTTGGTCATAAAGCTTTTTAGTAGAGAACGTGAGTTTGCATATGAGAAGGATTTGAACTGAACATACAGAAAAGAGTAATGGTTAATGAAACATGATGACATCAATGTCTCTCTCTCTCTCTCTCTCTCTCTCTCTCTCTACAGACGATGTTGAGGATGCAACTGTGAATAAAATTGCGTAAGTAATAGACCTCTGTCAATGTGGACTATTGGACTGTTGTGTTTAAGTAATAAAAAGACATGATGCATGATTCCTCTGATTATCTCTGTGTTCTGATTGTTACAATCCACATGGTTTGCCCTTTGGCCTCCACCGTGGTGTTTTACATCTCCTCATTTTATTGTTAGACTTGTGTCAGCGAGAATACATCAGACCAACACACAATTTCTCATACTTTTGATTTGTGCCCACTCTAGGCTGTGGTTGTGCACGTTCACTCTCTCTGTAGCCGTGGGTGCGGTTCTCCTCCTGCCCCTCTCCATCCTGTCCAATGAAGTCCTGCTCACTTTTCCACACAGCTACTACATGCAGTGGCTCAACGGCTCGCTTATCCACGGTACACAAACGCACACAAACATGTTGTCTTAAGCATGTTCCCTCAGTTATACAAGCCAAAATATGAACAAGAACATGAACAGTGAGGATAGAAAATTATAGTCCTGTTGTTTTTGGTATCAGGCCAGAACATTGCTCATGCACATTTTAATTCACTTTTACTTGCAAGCACTAGCACGACCCACCATGGCCAAGGTATTTGTATTAATAGTAGTACTTCAGTGTTACGTGGGAAATTCAGACAGCATGTGCAAAGTAATTTTCTGATACCTCACCATGGCTCAAAAGATTGTCTTTCTAAAGACAATGTGTTCCAACAATGCAACCAGTTCATATACTTTATAGAAAGAAGCTTTATAATTTTTTTAAATGGTTAATAATGTGTTGCTGCTGAATTATTTATCTACTTTTATGCATTCCTTTGTTATGCAGGTCTCTGGAACTTGGTCTTTCTCTTTTCCAACCTCTCTTTGGGCTTCCTTATGCCCTTCACTTACTTCTTTACCGAGTCAGAAGGCTTTGTTGGTTCCAAAAAGGTAATCAGTGTTTCTAACCTTGTACCTCAGTTAGACTATAAAAACGTAAATGCACTAATCGATTTGCCCATTGATTTGTAATCTTATGGAAAATTAGTGCATTGAGTCAGCATGCCTGCATGCAGTGAAAAGCCGGTGTTTATATTCCAGGGTGTCATGGCCCGGGTGTACGAGACCGCCGTGATGCTGCTCCTGCTCAGTCTGCTAGTGCTCGGTATTGTGTGGGTGGCATCAGCGCTTCTCCACGATAACGTAGCCAGGGAAAGTCTCTACGGTATGTGCGTGTTCTGATTATTTCTGTTGCACAAGTTGAAAAGGGTGTTCAAGTCAAACCAGGACTTGTAATGAAGATGTATAACCAATAGAGGCATATAATCGGTTAATCCCAGGCCGGGGTGGCACAGAGCCCACTACAGTCGTTTTTTAGATGTGAAGCAGGATGTGAAATCATGGCTTCAGCGTACTTCAGAGAAACTTTCTATCTTGATGGTATCCCAGCACTAGTGAAACTCTGGAAGTGCAGAAAGGTTATATAGGGGGTTATATAGAGAAATAAAGGGAGTTTTTACTCTCATAACTGTGTGCTGTTATTCTGCACAAAAATGTCCTGGTTTGACTTGAACACCGTGCATAAAAATTTTTTGTATAAATTAAAATACAGCATGTTTATAAGAAATGAATAAACATTGCGAAACACCCCGACACTGACTATCATCTGACAATTTTTTATTATCTTATACAACAAATTTCTTTTATTATTATTAATTAGCGTGCAGATATGTTGGGTAGAAAGTTTTAAAACATTACCTCATAACCTCACGAGTCTATATATTCCCTCTGTCTTGAAGTTAATAAGACTGCAAATGCATCTTATGATATAGAGAGGCTGCAAAGCACATCATCATAAAGACTTTTCTATGATTTACAAAGCAGCGTCACTGGATCATCCTCAAAAAGCTCTGCCAGAAACACCATTTGTACAGTATGTTGTCGCAATGGAAATAATAATGTATTAGGATGAACTCCTTAACATAAATACTATTACTATTTCTTCTTATCGAGCATTCATCAGCACTGTATTTTAGAAAGATAAAACGATTACCTTTTCTCTAGTTACATTATTTACAGAGGAGAGAAATTTAGGAAAAAAAGCTTCCATTGTTTGCGTAATGTGTAAAGTTCTTCGTGCTTTCTTGTCTCCAGCTTCTAATCTCAGTTTTCTTGTATATTACTACAGACCTGTGGGAGTATTACCTGCCCTATCTCTATTCTTGCATCTCACTGTTTGGAGTGCTGATGCTATTATGTAAGTGTATTTTGGGTCATTCATTTTATTATGGTATGGATATTTTATATATGGTGTCAGTGTGTATGTGCAATTGTCTTTCAAGTGAACTAGTCTTCCATTGGTTTCTGCTTGGATTAGTTTTCGTTTTAATCTATGCAGCTCAGAATGTGCTGACTATTTTTTTTTTCCCCCTTTATTTTCCACAGTGTGCACTCCCTTTGGAATGTCCCGCATGTTTAGCATCACCGGAAGCTTATTGGTTAAACCACGGGTAAGCATGCAAATTTAGGGGTTCCCAAGCATTTTTTGCCAAGTGAACCAAAATGGACATTATGATCCTAAGTTGTGACCATTCTTCATTTCAAAATCGTTCGTTTCAAAATGGTGTCAAATTTTCTAAATTTAAAAAGTATTTGAAAGGGTGAATCTTTTTGCCGTCACTTCGAAATTTAAGTGGTGCATAATAAATAAAAGTCTATGTGGTGTGCTGTTAGAGCCTAATAATCCTGATTGATTCAGTCTAATGTGAAAGAAAGGGGCCTGGTTTATACTTGACGCACGACAGCAGTGGCGGCAACGTGAGCAGGATTGTTCACATACTTGCTTGTGTACTTTAACATCTGTAGGATTAGACGAGACATTCGTGACGAGGCATGTCGCAGCCAAACCATCCCTGTCTATCAGGTTTCCATGAATTCCGTTTCTCCTTCCGTCATTGGCTTGACTGCTGGCATCATAACCTTTTGTCTCAGATTGAAGCTTCTAACAAAACATTCAAAGAAATTTTAGAAACCTGGCACTTAAAAAAAACATTTCAATAGGTATGAATGGAACATGGGGAGTATTTGAGTTAAACTTGATGGGAAAACAGCTTGGTATTAGTGCTTAATAACTCAGTCTAAATAGTACAGACGTGTGTGATTTGTAAGCCATTGCTTATGTGGCTTGGCTGGAGATATTTCTAATACTACTTTGTGATATAAATGAAGAGATTGTGAGTTTCTTATGCTATGTGGTAGCTGTGGTATTATTCTAATCATTTTAGAAACTGACTAAAGATGCATGAAAATAATGAGAAATGCAAAAAAAGGGGACCAAAGTTATAGTGATGACGCTTATGAGTGTCTCTTCTTTGGACAGCTGTTGGAAGATGTGGAGGAGACCATGAACTGTGCTGTGTTTGAAGAGGCTTCTCTCTCCAGAAAACTCAACAGTGAGTATGGGACTGTATGTGGCATCAACCTCTGTAACCTCTATTAATTACTAACATGTGCACACTCTTTTAGGTCACAGCGCCTCCTGCTGGCTGAACCTGAATTTTGAGGCAGTGAAGAAGCAGTTTCTGAGCATACAGGCTAGACGTCTGGCTTTGGGTGAGAACCTTCAACTTGCATGTAGGCCTGTAGATTCACACTCAGTGATGACCTCTATCTCACACAATGCTTTAATTTTTCCCCCCCACAGAGACACGGAGGAAGGCGTCTGCATGGCAGCGGAACCTGGGCTACCCATTGGTCATGTTGCTGCTCTTAGCTTTAACTGTAAGGATAACTATTATACCTTTTTAAATTGTAATATTAATTCATGCTGTTGTGATGCTGAGGTTTGTTGATATTACTTTAAAGGTGGTGTGTGTGCTGATGGTGTGTTTCCATGTGCTGGAATTGCTTATCGATGAGTCTGCCATGCCAAAAGGAATGGAGGTAAAATTTATTAAAAGCTCACAAATGCAACCTCATTTCCCGTCTCGTCTGTTCCAGACACTCAGTACCGTTTCTCAATGGTTCATGCCTAGTTCGATTTTTTTTTTCTTTCTTTTTCTTCTGTCTTTGCTTGAATGATTAATAGGTCATCATGTGGCTACAACAAACAAACAAAAAACATTCCTTTTAAAGGGACTGGACTGAAAATAAGGGCCTGAAACTTGCCCAAAGTGAGGGTCAAAAAGTCCTTCAAAGAGGAAGCCTGGAGAACTATTACTTAAGACTACATGGCTCAAGACTTTTGCACAATACTGTACATGCAAGCATGCATATAAAGATGCATGCATGCATACATACAGTATACTTAGTTGTGTTTGTTGTGCTGCATTCATATACTCTTCCACTAAGAGAAATGGCA
The DNA here is from genome assembly GCA_028570985.1 of Heterobranchus longifilis. Classification (NCBI taxonomy): domain Eukaryota; kingdom Metazoa; phylum Chordata; class Actinopteri; order Siluriformes; family Clariidae; genus Heterobranchus; species Heterobranchus longifilis. The sequence goes on along the minus strand of JAOVVB010000018.1, from coordinate 5,121,292 downwards.
ATAAGACCTGACTTGACTTGAGCTATGATTAATCTCTGAAATCATATTAAATTACTTAACACAAAAACCCTTTATATGAATATTTCACAACCCCATACTAGCCCACCCCCTTTCCCTGTTTGATATGTTAGGCGTGTATATTTTATAATACACTAATTCCTACTTATCAGGGGTGAATATTTTCAGATTTTTTTCTTTGGATTTTCCACAATGTGCAGTATGATGCATTTTCCTGTTTAGCTATAAACGCGCATTTTATCATAAGCATCTTTAGTATGATTTTTACTTAATGTCTTTCCCTCACTGTGTTGTTCTGTTTGGAGATATCAACATTTTGTGCAGCACTATAACTAATTAATATATTTTATTTATTGCAGGACCCTCACCTGGGTTTAGCTTCCTTCTCCATGTTTGGCTCACTGGGGGCGACAGTGCAAGTTGTCCTTATCCTGTATCCTTTTGCCCATATATGTATTAGTGTGATTAAAGTTGGTTCTTTTGGTTACTTCATTTTGTTCCATATGTGCTTCTTTGAAGTCTTATCTATACGCGTATGTAGTGCAGATTCTGTGAAAATAAGCTTTTAATCCATTAAGTCCATCACCAGTCCATCATAGATCTTATCTCCTAAGTGGGATATGCGGAAGGTAGGCTGTAGGGTACATGTGACAAATAATTGAATCGCTCTCTAAAGATTCTCCACAAGGGGGCGCTGTGAAACAGCTGTGTTTCGATTCATTGGCACTGTGCACAGATTTCCATCAGAGGTTTAGATGAGCTTCAGTTAGAGATACTAAGGCTGCCTTTTTTTTTTTTTTTTTTGCCTGGTTGTCGTTCCATGACATGTAGACATGGAGAAAATACCGAACACCAGATTGTACCAATGACATGAGTTGGCAGTGCTACCTGCTGCCAATCCATACTGCTATATTTAATATGCTAATTCTAAGATCATTTGCTTTTGTATTAGATGTGTTTTTGGTCCTTAATTGCATTGCTAGCTATCTAATGGTGTCTTCAGTGGTGGGTTTCTACAGCTCTCCTCTCTTCAGCAGTCTTCGGCCTCGAGCTCAAGACACCAACCTTACGCAGGTACGAACAAGTCACACACTCGTAATTCCACCAGTGCAGAAAAGTCCACACATTCCATTTTAATACATCCTCTCATTTTGGGCTTGTGTTTGTCGTAACAGATCATAGGGAACTGTGTGTCTCTCTTGGTGCTCAGTTCGGCTCTGCCTGTGTTCTCTCGTACTCTGGGTAAGCTAGTTTTGAATTTGTCTTCATGTTTTAATAGTCTTCTACCGACTGTTTTAACAAACAGTATGAATTTATTTCTACTTTTCATTCTATATATAATGTTTGTTTTTTTTTTGCCCTTTTTGTTCCCCCTCTTCTTGATCTTGATTATATTTAGGAATCACAAGGTTTGATCTGCTTGGGGACTTTGGAAGATACAACTGGCTGGGAAACTTCCACATAGTCTTCCTGTATAACGTGCTCTTTGCGGGTCTCACCTCCGCCTGTTTAATCAATACCGTCACGTGGGCCGTGCAGAGGGAACTCATCCGTGCCTTTGGTTAGTTTTATGACTTTCTTTTCAGGACATTACTGACACCTCTGTGTAGTTTTTCACTCACTCACTATGTGCAAAAGTTGCTTGGATGGATTTACTAAATTTGATTGTGGCCTTTTCATCACATTTTGGGGGATAAAGTTAATAATAATTATAAGAGGGACGTTCAAGACAAAGTGATGAAATTTCTTGTGAACGAAGGCAGAAAAGCCCATTGGCATTTTCAGAAGACTTCAAGCATAGTACAGTTGCTGTGATAAAGCCTGATCCTTGACAATCGACAGATACTTTGCCGCCAACTTGTGGAAGTGGGAACTGTACAATCATTCACCTGAAACACTGCACTTGCACATTACAGGAACTCGGCTGGGAGTTATTGCCACATCCCCCGTACAGTCCTGACCTCGCTGCAAGCATTTTTCACATGTTTGGGCCAATAAAGGAGCTCATGGGGGGCCAGTGTTTCAGACGTGAAGCAGGCGGTCCAATCATGGCTCGGATGTGCCGTGAAAACGTTCTTTCTTAAAGATATCAAAGCACTAGTGAGACACTGGGATAAGTGCAGTGATGTATCAGGGGATTATATAGAGACATAAAAGAAGTTTTTACTCTGTTTTTTTATTCTGCCCAACCAAAAGTCCCGGCTTGACTTGAATGCCCTTTGTATTTCTTTTCCAATACTCGGTTATGTTAATCCCTTGGCTTGTTAACATCACCAGTTTTGTCAGGATGCCATTAGCTGCTTGTCAGTTGTAGCCCACTTTAACATCAAATCAAGTTCTTAGTAACGCCTATTCACAAAAAAAAATCAGATTTCTATATGAGTAAGGTCTAATAGTCAATAATCAGCAAAATTGTTTCTGAATCTGACCAACAACTGACGATCTGTTTCAATTGATATTCAGCTGTGTGTGCAGTGTACAACAGGGCCAGCAGTTCTGTTAAGTAGGGCTGCACTGTGTGTGTGTGTGTGTGTGTGTTTTCATTTGGTCTTTGGGTTAGGTGTTTCCAGAGCAGAACATGTTTCCCTATGGGTTGGTCTCTTTTCCTCAGATAGAAAGAGGACAATTCCCTCAGGAAAGTGAAAGGGGACAGCAAGGGACTAAGGTTCCCTAGAGGACCGAAGAGTAAAAGTCAAACCCCTTCTCCAGTGCAAAGACACACAAACACCACCTGCCCTCCACTAAATACAAATGACCTAGCAAAACACACCTTAAACCCAATCACAAGACCGATGGTATCATTGACCAGGTTCGCATTTACATTTACATCGTTTAGGAGTCACCCTACAAAGTGCTGTATAGAAGTGCTGCTCGCGCAAGTACAAATAGGTCAGAGTCTAAGAATACTATCAAGCTGAAATTGTGTTGAGAGTGCTTTTGGTTTTTATTTGGCCTTAAACTTTACTTTCAAGATCTGGGTGGTTATACAGTTTTTGTAAATGGGGCACAAAAAAAATTCTGCGTGAAATGCTTTTTTTTTTTTTTTTTTTTTTGCATAGTTCCACATCGAACACTTGCGTTTGAAAAGTATAGACTACAAACTGAAATAAAAGAATTTCTAGAATTGTTTTTTCGTTTTTTTATTTGTGCCAGTCATGTGGCAGCAGGGCAAGCAATAAAAGGTCAAAAGCCTTAATTCACTTTAAAAAAATAAAAATAAAAAAAATCTCTGTGACTTTAATTGTGATATGGATGTTGGTACCAGATGTGCTGGTTTAAGTATTTTGTACATTTCTGATCTATAATTTATTTGGGTAATTTAACATTTCCTTCATGTTCTCTTGTATCCATGTACAGGTCTCCATCGCCTGCCTGTCACCGTGTCCCGATCTGCGATCCATTTCAGGCTCTTGATGGCAAGTGGACTCTCGAAAATTCAGTGATGCGACGGTCCCTTTTTTTTTTTTTTTTTAATCCAGTGCAAGATTTCAGACGAGCCTACGAGTGAAGGAGTGAACAGATCACCAGAAGGGCTGGTGGAGGAATGATTTTTTTTCCCTTCTTGCAGTCTGGTGAAGGTCAAGGCAGCTGTGTGTGAAGTGATAATCACAGAACCTCAACCGTTAAAGCGTTCACAAACACGTGAAGTTCTTAAAGAGGTGTCGATGCTGCCTTCACGTTCTCTAAATGTCATGTGTTTACATTTTCTGAACAAATGCCTTAATGAAAAGTGCTGTCGGACTCTGACACAGACATTAACCGAAGCTATTTCGGAAACTGACCTCAAAACCCCGACTGTCTTTTTCTTGTTGAACTCTGTACAGTAAAGCTCGGCCAAGACGCCTTCCTCCCGTCCACCACTATTTTTAGTGTGCATCCATCCCACTGGTGTTTTTCAGTGGGTCTTAATGACACTTTTTTTGGAAGGCTGTTGCAGGAAACCCGGTCTGATGAGAGAGGAGAGGATACAGGATGCTCCTTACGTTTAGATGAAACAATCTTGTTAGAATGAATAGAGAGTAAGTCTCTGTGTTTTAGAAAGCTCTGAGTTCGACAAGAGGGCGATAATCATTTCAATACAGTTTATGTGCACCTTAATTTAAACTTGCCTTTAAGATGTTTTTGTGATGAATTCAGGTTTTAAAAACTGTCCTGGACCATTGTAACTGTGAATTATGATTATTTTTTTTTTTTCTTCTTTTTTTATGGGGTAAATATCCAATAATCCATGTGCAATAATATTTCAAGAGTGTGTGTTGGATATGAAATTATGTTCCATTAATGCCAGGTTTAAATACATGACATGCAGCGTCTAGTCAGTGAAATGCTTTTTAATTATGGCTAAACAAGGAGAAATGGCTTGCATAACCGACAGTGATGCTGCTTTTCTTCACTGGGACTATTTCCAGTTTTTATTATTTATAACTATCGTTTTTACTTCACCTGCTGTATCAGCATGTTTTTACGCAAATGTTCTATAAGTAGTGGCCAGAAGGGGAAAGTCTCTCTACAAGGTTGTTTAATATGTCCTTTATTTATCCTCATATGCTATGGCATTTTTATTTGCTCTCGTACACTACCTTATCGATGATGAGCTGACTTTTTCCACTGTAAGCATATTTGTATTGCGTGTGGTTGATGTAGCTGGTAAAAAGGCTGAAAGACATTTTCAGCTGTCTTAGACATTCTGAGGCATAGAAATCCAATCATATGTAAGTATGTTAAATTATTATTGTTTTTTTTCTTAGTAAGTCACCAAAAAAAAAAAAATCTGTACAGTGACGAGGGTAGAAAAATAGTAATGAATTTGCCAGATGCAATTGCACACCGTTTACATTGTCTGTTAATGAACTTTTGAATCACACAAAAGAACAATAAAGGTATTTTCATCTGTTTTTCTAAACAGTTGTCTCTTTGTCCTTTGTGTAGGAAGATTGTTAGTTACTTGAATGGCTGTAAAGGGCAACAGTTGAAGTACATCTTTCTAGAAGTGTTACGTAAAAGGACTAGAGTTCCTGTCATGCTAAGTGTATGCCACCTCTTTGATTGCATCCTTGTTTTGTTGATCTTGCTTGTCTTTTTATACGCCCACCACCCTGTGCTGAGCTGTGCGGCTTTAATCAGCAGCGTCTTTGTGTCCAAGGTCTGTCAGCGCGCCTGTAGAAAGGGACGCCACTGCTTCTCCAGCCTCTGCCTTCCTCCACGCAGATGCCCCTGGCACATTAAACCTCTACATCATCATCAGCAACAACATCATCAGCGCTCCTGCCACGTGCACTCTCTCCTTCACCCCTACCTCCCTGGCATCCGTTTTCTGTGGCTAGTGTTCATTTCCTTTTCCTTTTTGTCCATCATTAGGGACAGAAAAAAAGAAGCCCCGGTCTTCTGATTGTTTTTTTCTTTTTTCTTTTTCTTGTTGGATGTCTTAATTGAGGATAGTTTTGATTATTTCAGCTGTTTCTGTTCTCGGAGTTTCCTCTGTACAGATGCTGATAAAAACCTCCGCTGCTGCAGACAATCTACATACATGCCCTATTTTCTTATATAAAAGATGCCGCTAGGTTAAATTCTGCTTGCGTTTTAAGGAAAGTATGGAAACTCTTATTCTTTGTGTATATGTTCTTTTCTTATCAGGTTATCTTATTGGTAGGGGGGACCGAAGTCCTTGTCACAAATTCATTGTATTTCTTTTCCTGACCGTGGTGTGAAGTCTATCGAACACAAAGCGGGAGACGGCCAGGTTTGAGTTGGATGCGATAGGCTATCTTTATTGTCAAAACACAAGAATGGAGAGGGGGGAAAAGACTTAGATTAGCTTTCCTGACAGCTAGCTTTTTGAAGCGTGAGCCAAAGTGCACTAGGAGCTATTATTCCTACAGGCAAATAGAAAACTGGTGGCAGGAAAAGGCGAGACTACTTGCTAATCAGCTGATAACGGGCCATACGGTTCGCCTGCCAGTGTGTACCCACACCCTCTTTGCACACTCATCGCACACTTGCTTCACACACTTCAGGATAGATTCATGCTCTCATAAGGTCTATGGGTGTAAGCCAATTATTGTGAAAATTTCATTGATTCTACCTTGTGTCTACAAATGTCATGTGCAATAAAGATTTTTAGACAATAAGGCATTTCAAATATGTCTGTTACACACAAAGTGTTTTTCGCAACAACCTCCCATTGTGGTTAAAAGTTTACATACGTTCATCGTGTTGTGGTAATATTGGACTTTCAAGTATTTTTGTGAATTAGTCACAAATGATGACGCTTCTAAATGCCTCTTTAATACAAGAAAATTTAGGGTACGTGTTTAAATGGTTTCGGGTTTTCTGATACCAACTCAGAGTCAATTATTATTAATTATATATAAACGCAGAATATATACTCCTTATCAGTGATCATGATTGACTACAACATTAAAAGCGTTTGTTTGAGAACACACCTTGGATTGACCAACACACAGTACAATGGGGAAGTCCAGGGAGCTCAATGCAGACCTAAGAAAGCGGATGGTAGATTTAAGTCAGGAATGTCACTTGGAGCTATTTCTAAACTACTACAGTTTCCAAAATCCGTTCAAACAATTGTACATTTGTACAATTGTACAAAAGTTATTGGGAGGTGTAGCAACTTTGCCAAGGTCTGAAGGAAGACCCAACCTATCACCCTCAGCTGAAAGGAAATTGGATCAGATGATAAGGATCAACCCAGGAACCACCAAGGCACAGGACAAGCACTTCTGGATTAAACTTTTGACCAGTGTTATGTTTGGAGAAGTAAAGATAAGACATTCAACCCCAAGAACACTGCCAACTGTCAAGCATGATGGTGGTGGCATGCTTTGGGGCTGTTTAGTGCATTGGATGGAATTACGAAGAGATCATTCTTAAGGATAACCTCAAATTATCAGTTAGACAGTTAAAACTTAGACTAAACTGAGTTTTTTCCAATTAAAGCTGGCTGTAAAATAGATAAAGCAGGTTAACTAAGTTTTTGGAGCTCTGTACATCCCTGCTGACCTTTGCAGACTGTTTAAAAGCAAATTTAACAACTAATTCTACCAAAATTAGATACAATTTCAAATATCCAACCTCCACATATATGGATACCAAAAGAGCCTGGTACAGGTGAAAATTGTTAAGAGACATTCAATCTAATATTAAGGGTGCTGTTTGTTTAATTTTTCTACCTGTATAGAGCATGGAGTTTGCATGTTCTCCCCTTGCTTGGTGGGTTTCCTCCAGGAGCTCCGGTTTCCTCCTACAGTCCAAAGACATGCAGATTGGGCTAATTGGCGTTCCCAAATTGCCCGTAGTGTGTGAATGAATGTGTGTATGTGTGTGTTCCCTGCGATGGATTGGCACCCTGTCCAAGGTGTACCCCGCCTTGTGCCCTAAGTAGGCTCCAGGCCCCCATGACCCGGAATACAGGATAAAGCGATATAGACAATGAGTAAGTGTCCATGCACAGTATATATAATTTTGACATTTCAGAAAAAAATAACATTTGTGCACTAAATCCCTGGGGTTTACTTCTTTTAAAGATGCATGCTGTATAATCATTCAGCCCCAGCACAAGCCCAGTTAAAAAGTTTCATTGCAAGCACAATGTTGACATTTTCATGTTCATAATGGGTGAAAGTAAATAACTGTATGTGCAAAATATGAAAAAATTGCATGTAGCCCTGTTGAACAATCAGCTTTATTAAATACTGGATCTGGAATAATCCAAAATTATATCATCCACATTTGTTCATGATAATGAGTTCTTTCATTTTTTTTCCTTAATTTTAATTGATGCCATTATACTGATTAATGTGGTCACTAGGGACCAAGGGACTAGGTTTCAGGTGAAAACCTAATGTAAGCTCTCAGGTGTTGCATGAAAATAGAAAGTAGTGAGGAAAAAAATTACCAGAAGAACTCTGGCATATTTTTCATGGTTAGTGTGCGTATATATACACACATACACCTCGAAAAAAGCCTTTATTTTGTAAATCTGAAAATCCACTCAAAATATATTCTAATATTTTAAATATAAAAATTTTTTTCAAGATGCACTATAGATACAGCCAGGTCCATAATTAGGGAACAAAGACAGGTTTTTATTTGGACTTCACTCAGGCCTGACAGTGGAATCGAACCCAGGACCAGGAGGTGCAATACAAGTTAACAGTACTAACCACGAAGCCACCTTGACAAGATTTGAACAGAACACCAATAATTCAAAATCTGACCCTCACAGTTTGTGCTGAATACTGAAGAACCTACTATGTATATGACATGACAGAAACAAATACTATATATTGTTTTCATAGAAAACAGCTGTTCTTAGATATGTAACAAAAATGAAAGGGAGTATAAGGTATATATATTTTTTCTTTTGACCTCTAACCTGCTTGCCTCAGGGCCAGGAAGTTCCACCCTGGTAAGCTATTGTCTAGCCTTTTGCAGCATCACGGCTGTCACACGAAGGCAAATCTAAATCTCGTGTTGAAAAGTGGCCCCATATATTAGAGGGATGATGTAAGGGCTAAAAGGATGCCACGATCACATTGAAACATATATCACAGCTTACTGTCATAAACACACTTACACATCATCCTCTTTTGTCATCCTGTGTCCCGTGGCGTTAAGCTGTGACAAGGGTGTTATGTAAGGTCATGAGCGTTTGTGTGCTGTTGCTATTAAAACCTTACGCAGACCCCAGACCCGTGCTCTTGTTGGGATGCAACACCCTGCTTTTTCCTGCACTGATAACAGAGTTGAAACAGCTTAGAATAGCTTGATGGAAATGCTCGCGCGAAGAGTCTGCTCCTTGACCGCCCTTGCCATCAGTTTCTCCGTCAGGAAATGGAGATCCTTCACAGTGTCTAATCAGCTTCTTCTTTTCTTTTCTTTTCTTTTTTTTTACATTTCCAGTCTCACACACATCCTCTGACCTGGGCTCGGTTTGCAGTGTTTGTTACATACACATACATGTCAACAGTTTGTATGTTATGGCTACGATTTCAGCTATGAGCCTTATCTGATGGACATCTCATGACAGATGATTAGAAGCCAGTGGAACTAAGAGCTTTATAAATGACTCAGCATCTAATTTTACTGAAGCTGAGCATGCTGGCATGAGCTCAACAGCAGCATACTATTCTGAGCCCAGGTGCAGTCACAAGCCCACTGTGATGGGGAACAAAGCGAGCCGGAGTAACTCTGGCAGGAAAGATCTTGTTTCTGTGCTGCGGCAACTCAGGAAACAAGGCCATTCATGGCACATACTCCCATCCTGAAATAGGGAAGTGTGGTTAGTAAAACCCAAAAGGTGGAGGCCAAGATCAAGTGAGGGGGTCAAATAATATTAATAATTAAACTTCGTTAAAAATTTCAATTGAAAAAAGCTGGTTTTTATTACCATTCTTCTAATGTTTAAAAGTAGTAGCTATTTCCTGGTTTCTATTTATAATTAAGTAATACCTGGATAATAGTCAGTGCCATGTATGGACTATATTTTTCCATTCTCACTCATTCAGAGTCCCGCTTTATCCTTTATATAGGGTCAAGGGGGGCCTGGAGCCTATCCCAGAGGATTTAGGGCACGAAGCAGGCTACACTCTGGACGGAGTGCCAATCCATCTCATGGCACAAATGCACACATGCTCATTCACACACTACAGGCAATTTGGGAATGCCAATTAGCCTAATCTAAATGCTTTTAGACAAGGAAACTGAAATACCTGGAAAAAACCCACAGAAAGGAACATGCAAATCCATTCACACAGACTCACAGTGGGATTCAAACCCAGACCCTTGATGTGCAAAGTGACAGTGCTAACCACTAAACCACCATGCCACCTTAAGTTTTTTTGGTTCCTTAATTTCCATAATTAAAAAATACAAATAATTCTGTATATGTTTTAATGTAAATTGTATACATTTTGGATAATATATATAATTTCTAAACATATAACATAATGTTAATAGAGCTGCTCTGATTGACAGCATAGCCAAAGAAATAAAGGGGAAAAAATGACCGGCCACAACACAAACAAACGGTGATAAATTTCTGATTTCATAAAACTGCAGGTCCGCCAGTAGTTCCAGCTATAATTTACATTATAGGTTTATATTAATGTCATTGTTTGAATATGTTATTGTTTTTCTTATAATATATTGCACGGCGAATTGTATGGCAGATGCTTCATATGAGCAAATAAAATGTGTCTTATTCTTGATGTGGTGAGGCTGATTATTTCCAATATATGGGCTTTGTAATATTAATAGTAGTTTGTTGTTGTTGTTGTTGTTGTTGTTGTTGTTGTTTGGCAATGTGACAAGTTGTCTTAGTAATTTATTTTTTTTATAGCTGCTATAGCTTATAGAGGTAGCTGTAGCTTACTTTTCTTGGAGAAGTTCAACACAATTAAATTATGATCATCATGATCACAGCAGGTATTAGTATTGGGCAAATACAATGTGAAACATATAACGTTTTTCACTGTGCCATTATCGAGTTAACAAACATAAAGCCAAAAAGAAAAAAAAACAACATGTGGACTACACTAAGGTGAATACAGTGAATACTACGAGTGAATTGCTGCCAGATGCTGCTAATCATCAGCACTTGACTAAGTGATCATCAGCAGGTGTGAAGTTTTGGCAGTTTGCTGGTCTGGAGCATTCAGGTGTGTGTTAACACAATGCCATAAAGGAAAAACATAAGCAGTGGTCTTAGAGAAGCAGTTGTTGCTGCACATTAATATGGAAAAAGTTATAAAATCAATTCCAAACAATTTGGAGTTCAATGTTCTACAATAAGAAAGATTATTCATAAGTGAAAAGCATTCAAGATAGTTGGCAATCTTCTCAAGAGTGGGCATCCAAGCACATTCACTCCAAGGTCATACCGTGCAATGATCAGAGAGAAAAAAAACAAAAAAACAAGAGCTACATCTTGTACCCTACAGGCCTGACTAAGCATGTTAAAAGGTGGAGCCACAGGACTTGGGCACCTAGCAGTCAGTGAGTCGACCATGAATTCCTCTATATACCAGAGTATTCTAGGGGCAAATGCGAGTGCATCTCTCTGATAGCTAAAGCTTGGAAATTGGGTCATGCAACAGAACAATGATCTGAAGCACACTAGTAAATCTAGATAGATCAGAATGGCTAAAAAAAGACCAGATCTTAACACAATTGAAATGCTGTGGTGGAATCTTAAGAGAGATGTACCTCTTTAAAAACCTTAATGAGCTGCAGCAACGTTGAAGCAAAAGATTGGGCAAAATTCCTCCACATTAATGTAAAAAACCGATAAAATCATACAGGAAATTATTACTTTAAATTATTGTTGCTAAGGGTGGATCTATAAGCTTTGTATCATGGATTGCTCATATATATTTTTGGCTTGATTATTTGTTAAATAATTAAAGGCATGGTGAAAACAGTTATGTGTTGTTATTTGTCTGACATTGTATTTGCCTAATACTAAGACCTGCTACAATCAGATGATTTTTATCGTATTTTTTACCCATTAACAGGACATTTGCAAAATTAGGTAATATAAGAAGAATATGTCATGACCACCTCAACCTTACCTCCCAGCTGTGTGTGTATGTGTCACGTTGTATGTTCTCCCCATGTCTGCATGAGTTTCTCTCATCCCAAATTTACTGGAACATGGATTGGTTACGCTATATTGCCCCAGTGTGTGTGTGTGCATGCACGTATGGTGCTTTGTCACATCAGGGCGTATTCCTACTTCACACCGACTGTTCCTGGAATAGGAACTCCAGATCTGCTGTGACCCTGACCAGGACAGAATGGTTGCTGAAAATGAATGAATGTTCCTGTTTAAAGAGGCATGTTGTTTTCTCCAACTGGAGTCTGTTTTTTTCTCTACCCTCTTGCAACACAATGTGCTGTGTCTGACAGTATTTCAGCAGAAAGGAAAGCCACAATCACTGAATAGACAGTAAAGAAGAGTTTTCCTGGAGATATTCAGGGCAATCCCTAACCTTTGTCCTGTATGTCATTTTGCGTCTAAATAAATGATCTTAGTTGCCAAAGTTCTGGAAGCATATTCGAGGTCAATGGAAATCATTCCAATATTTTGCTCTGCTTTATTTTTCTTCCCCCACTTGCTCATATTGTTAAAGTAACAGTCCTGCGGTCATCTCAATCTATTGTTCTAGAAAAGCAAAAATATAAATGATGTTTTTAGAACTGATGGGTGTTCCCCATTGAGAAACCTTAAGTGCACAGTGACCACAATTAGTTAGCACCTTTTTTTAATTGGACTGAACAAAGGAAATGAAAGCTAAATAGTGTATGAAAGTTAATGCTAATACTTGTAAGCAGAAAGTCTTTGAAAAAAAGTCTATTAAATGTCAGACTTACATTTAACCTTATTTTTACTGTTGTTTTTGCAAGTGCACTACAGGGTAGGCCATGTAGTGCTTAACATGGGGTATCCATTCACTGTCAAAATTCAAATTATAAGCTGTATATAGATAGAGTACTTTATTAATCCCAAAGTGAAATTGTATTAATATTAATATTTGTACTGTATATGTGTACATTTATATGATTATACCTGTCTAAAATATTTTCCTCACTTTAATTCATGCTGTTGTAAACATATACATAAAAAAAAAATCATATGTAAAGGATTAAAGTATAGGCTTGCACAGAAATATTTGCAGATTTTAATAATCTAATAGATTCTTATTTGTGTACAGCTGCATTACATAGATACCTTTCAAAGTGTGAACCCTAAGAATCAATTCAATCAGTTTAATATTGCAAGCTCTTAATGATTGTTTGGGTTTCTGCTGGGTTCTCTGGTTTCCTTTCCTATCCCGAAAATCTACACAATCGCCCCTGTGTCTGAATGAGTGTGTACATGTGGGTCACTGGTTTCCTGTCACACTTTGGCATCCTTCATCTCGTTCGAGGTGTTTCTGAGATACACTCCAGATTAAGTGGTTAAACTATAAAGTAGATAAGTGTATGACTAACATGTATCTAATGATGTGGTATTTTTTTGCTTCTTTAATATGCATCGTGATGTGGATATGGAAAAACCTTGTGAATGTCGGTAATACAGTAATTATACAGTAATTTACTTGAACAGAGTGACTCAAAGCCTAAACTACTGAGTCACCTCAACTAGAACTGATTCAATCTTCACAGCAAAACTAACTTTGGTTATTTGCATCACATCAATGCAAGCTAGTTGAGTCAGATGTTCAGTTTTTTTATTTATTTGAGTTGTATGGCTCAGTGTTTAAGGCTTTGAGTTACAGTTCAGAGAGATTTGCTATTCTTTTGGCTGCTCCCATTAGGGGTCGCTACAGTGGATCACCGTGTCTGAGTATTTAATTTGGCACAGGTTTTACGTCGGATACCCTTCCTGATGCAACCCTTCCCTGTTTGTCTATGCTTGGGACAGGCACTGAATGTGTACTTGGGCAACCCCCAGTGGCTGTGGTTGGTTCACAGTGCACCATCAAACTGCTATGGGTCATTGAGCAAAACCCAATCTACAGGTTTGAAACAACTGTATGGCCCTTTTTTTTTTTTTTTTTTACAAACATGTTACATCATCTACTTTACAGTTTGCATGCATTTTCTAGGCTAGAAAAGGGGATGTTGTATATTTATAGATCTTTTTTTTTTTTTTTTCAAATCTATGCAAATAGTGAATCTGTGATGTTAGAGGTATTCTTCTGGTGAGTTATTAAGATGCGACAGACAGGTCTTTGGGCTGCGACGGGGAAGTCGAGGCGCGCGTGCGGACAGCGCGCAGGAAGGGAGGGGGCGGTCCTGCCCTGTCCTGTCCCGTCCCGTCCCGTCCTGTCCCTCACATAAGCGTGCAGTCAGATCGGAGCTGTTTAAAAGCGCTCGCCGGCAAATCCTCGTCACCTCAGCACCGTCTTCACTTTCATCGCGTTGATAGAGGACATCTGGAAGAGACTTTTTTATTTTATTTTTGTGTGTGCGGAGCTGTCCAAGGTGCGGAGAACACTAACGATGGGATTTAGGATGAGACACCTGCGGCTGTGCACATCTCTAACGGAGGAGCAGGTAACTGAGCTGTGATGTAAATGGAAGGAGTCGTCCTCTGTATCTATAGCATTCCAGCCAGGCGTAATACAAAAGGACAATTGTTTACTAAATTCTTTGATCTTGTAACATTTCGTAGGACGTTTTATTTATTTATTTTTTATAACAATGTGTTTGATCCGTCGGGAAGCTCGGTCTGGTTAATGATTGACAGCCTCCAGTCCCCGGGAGAGCGCGCATTGCTGCTAATTTGAGCTCTCGGTCCGGTCGTGGAAAAAAAAAAAAAAAAAAAAAACCTGACTCGCACTGAAATGCCAGCAGGTGCTTAGTGCCGTTGCGCTCGGAGTCCCGGGGCCGTCCAGAGCGCGCACATCAAATGACGCCGGCTCCGCGCTTCGGGCTGCTGGCGGCGGCGTGCACCTGCGCCTGGCTGCTGGTGCACGGCTGCGGGCCCGGTCCGGGATACGGCGGGCGTCCGAGGCCGCGCAGGCTCACACCGCTGTCCTACAAGCAGCACGTGCCCAACGTCTCCGAAAACAACCTGGGTGCGAGCGGCAGAGCCGAAGGAAAGATAGCGCGCCACTCTGAGCGCTTCAACGAGCTGGTGTGCAACTACAACCCTGACATTGACTTCAAAGACGAGGAGCACACTAAAGCAGACCGGTTCATGACCAAGGTAATGTGGAAGTCCTTCATGTTCTAATCAATGCATAAAGTATAGGCCTACGTTTTTTTTTTTGAAAACTATAACAACAAAAAAAGTTCAGTGATGCATCAAATCTAACCTATTACAAAACACCTTAATGGTCTGTTAGAAAGCATGTCAGGGCAGGGGTGGCTCAGTGGTTAGGGGCTTTGGACTACTGATCAGAAGGTCCCAGGTTCAAACCCTAGCACCACCAAGATGCCACTGTTGGGCCCTTGAGCAAGGTCCTTCACCCGCAACTACTCATGTGTAATGAGATAAATCTAAGTTACCCCAGATGAGGGTGTCTGCCAAATGCCATAAATGTTAGTCTGACACTTTCCTTTGAATGATTTAGGACAATCCACACAGTTATTTCCAAAGCATTTTGGATCTTAATCATGCATTTACATGCTTAATACAGTATTCTGAATATACCAAGCCAGTTTTTTTTTTTTTTTAATCAAATCACATAAAAAATGGATTAACAAGTCTATCCCCAGTGTGGAGTCATTCATTAATCTTTAATCGAAGTCTTTGGTGCTAAGAAATTATTAAATTCTTGTTTTCCTTCTTTGTTCGTGTAATTAAAATAGTAGATGAAGTTTGCGAAATCCACAACTGAAACAAATTCCTTTAATGATTAAAAATGTGCAAGCTCATTACTAACTTAAACAAATAGGTGACTTGGTGAAACAGTAATGGCTTTTCATTAATGTGTAAAATAGGTTGTCAAAGTTTTAGTGGGAGTAAATGAAGCCTGTGATTTTTACTTTAGGGGAATCCACTGCACACGTCCTCAGCGTAACATTTAATACAGACCGGAAAATAATATTTGGGCTTTTCATTCGATAAACATTATTTGAGTCCTTTGAGTCATACAGTAACTGGGACAACCTACTTAGATTACACATTATGTGTGTCGTGCTGAGTCACAGGTGCCTTTCTGATGCCAAAGCTGAAAGTTGGCATATGTGTATGTATGCATGTGCTTGCTCCTTGTCCAGCATTGAAAGCTGTCCTTTGTGTATGTTTTGGTAGTTCTGCGGGGTTGTCTGTACAGAATTCCCGCCTGCTGAAGTAATGTCAGCATCGGAAAAGCCTCTATTGTAGTTCTGACAATGAAACGCCTCTGTCAAACCTCACTGCGAGAAAAATGGGCCTGGTTTGTTTTTCGCCTGGCTTAATTTCTCACTTTTCTCTGTCACATTCACAAATGCATGCCCAAACATTCCACCAATCTGCCCTCTCACTCAGACTGGGTCTCGCCTTTTCTTCTCTGCTTGCCTTTTCTTGACCTCCAGTCGCTGTCACTTGACCTTTCTCACTCTTTCTGAATGGTCTCAATATACTCCACTGTAAAACATTAAATTTCTCACGACAAACCACTTTTTTTTTTTCTGAAACGTTAAACCAAACCACAGTTTGTGCATCTTCTACAACAGAAGAAGCCAGAAGCTAGATACTGTAATAACCTGCCATTTGACTAACCATGCATAAAAGGCTGTGTGAAAATATTACTATCTTGTGAGAGAAAAAAAATGTGACCTTGAATTTACTCTCTAACATTGCTGAAGATGGCCAAAGAATGTTGGAGATTAGTTACAGTAACTTTGTTTTGATTGTTAGGGGTAGTTTGTAGGAGGCTGTAGATGGCCTTTATCAGAGCTGAATGTACAGACAAAATTTGCTGATGTCAACCAGTGAACAAAACCAAGACAGAGAGACAAAACACAGCTCAATACTGTGGTGTTTAGTCTTTGCTCAGCGTGCGCATGTTGCTGAAGGCAATGTGAAAGTGGAATCTGCTAAGGATAAAGAATCATGCCTAGGTGTGGTGCTTTGGTGGTATCATAGCTCTATAATTATTTAACCTGATCCTTTGAATAACATCTTTCTTTTCTCCTGGCAGCGGTGTAAGGATTGCCTAAATAAACTGGCCATTGCAGTTATGAACCAATGGCCGGGTGTTCGGCTAAGAGTGACCGAGGCCTGGGACGAGGATGATAATCATCCAACTGGCTCTCTGCATTATGAGGGTCGTGCTGTGGACATAACCACCTCAGACAGAGACATAAAAAAGTATGGCCTCCTTGCCCAGTTGGCTGTTGAGGCCGGGTTCGACTGGGTATACTATGAGTCCAAGTATCATGTGCACTGTTCTGTCAAAGCAGGTAAATCTCTTTCAGTTGAAATGTGGCTTTTTAAATGTATGTACTGTATTTACTGTGCCCATATGCATTGGTGACAAATTAAAAGAAAAAGATGTTAAAATGTTAAGCCATTAGGAACAGTCAGATTAGCTTTAATGCATCTTGACCTAGACTTTACACATCTCTGGAACTGACAAGAGCTATTTCTTTAATTCCTGGTTTGAAGATGCCTTTAAAGAGCCACCAAAACCTTCCTTATCTGTTCAATGGACCGAGTTCTGGTGGCTGTGAAGGCCAAAACCTAAGATTAACAGAATGTTCATACCCATCACACTATTCAGTGTGTCTGTGTGGCCTGTGAATAGGGACAGGGTCATCCTGGAAAAGCCCATTCCCATCAAATCGTTCATCATAGGATAAAGTTTGTCAGTCAGAAGAACTTTGCATTGAAGATACTTCCCTCTAAGGGGACAAGTAACTTCTACGATGCACGCAAAAGCCTTTCCACAGGATAACAGAAACAGTTTTTTATTTAATTTGCCACCTTTTTGTAAATTATTCCATAACATACATAACACTGATGATTAGTCTAACCTTTGCTGTTGCTCTGTTTCTCGATTCCCCAGATCATTCTGTTGCAGTGGAAAAGGGAGGCTGTTTCTCAGCTTCCTCACTCGTGACTCTGGCAGAAGGAGTGCAAAAGCCTATGTCTCATCTGCAGCCTGGAGACTCAGTGCTTGCTTTGTCTGAGTCTGGTGGTGTAATCTTTAGCCGCGTCCTCCTGTTCCTACATTTGGATGCTGAGCACAAGTCCACTTTCTTAGTTCTCAGTACAGAAAATGGGCATAGACTCACAATCACACCTAATCACCTCATCTTCATGGCTCCCAACCTCAAGTTGTACTACCATGAGTACTCTGCTAGCTTTGCTAGTCAAGTCACAAGGGGAGTCTATGTACTAATTTGTGGAAGGGATGGCCATGTGTATCCTTCCAGAATTGTTTCTGTCTCACAGGAAGAAAGACTTGGGGTTTATGCTCCATTGACGGAACATGGCACCCTGTTTGTGGACGGTGTGCTGGCATCCAGTTATGCATCTATAGACGATCATAGGCTGGCGCACTGGGCATTCGGGCCCCTTCGCTTCCTGGTTGGACTGGCACAGGTATTCAGGGAGATGAATCCACTTACAGTGATGAAGCAAGAGGCTGCAGAGGTTCACACAATCCGTCCATCTCACCAAATTCTTTCCAGAGGACATACGAATGTAATATATAACAGTTCAGGTCTAGTTCACAATAAAATGAACAAATTGAACAGCATATCATTTAAAACACATCACTGTCTAGATGGCACACAGGTAGGGGTTCACTGGTATGCAAGGCTGCTATGTGTGATTGCTCAGATTTTGTGGAAACCTCCTTTTGTGCCTGAAGATCCAGGACATGCGATATCAGTAACATCTTTCTACTAGGGCAAAAAATTCTAACCGAAGAAAGGCTACTTACCCCCCAAAAACATAATGAACTGATATGTAATATAGTACTATTAATTCCCTTTGCTTCATTTTGTTGTGGCCATTTATAGATCTGAAGTACACTGTAATGTCTGATTCGGAGCAAACGTTTTTATACATAAGAGGGAATATTTCTTAGAAAAATGCTATTTTTATACTTTTGGATTTATAATATATACAGTATAAACCATTTAAAGTTATAGTAATTAATCTCATGACTTCATGTCTTTTTTTTAATTATCATTATCTTTTTTTTATTTACACCTGCCCTTGTGTGTGTAGATGAACTGTAGGATGAACATGTTAATGTTCAATGGGTTGTATTCGCTAAGTCAACTTTTTAAAACTTTAACTGCTGTCTTTTGTTAGTGTCCGGTTGCAAAGGAGTAACTGGCAGGCCAGTTATAATAATAATAATAATAATAATAATAATAATAATAACTCACACTTAACCCTGAAACAGCACAGACTCTATTGTTCTACTATAGTACAAATATACAATTAAAACACAAAAGACCTCTTAACCTTGAACATGAATTGTTATGGAATATTTTGTTAAAAAACTGCAAATGAAATGGGCATTTTTGATGGTTGATATTTAAATAGATAAAGATAATATGGTAAAATTATGGATATTTTTAAGCATCTGTCTAATTTGTCTCTTTATTTGTCTCCATTCATTTCCAGGATCATGTTCTGCATTGTCAACTTTGTATATAAAATAATTAACAAGGGCTAGGTTACCACAAGTTGCAAATTTCTTTTAAAGTAATCATCTTTAAAATATTATTTCTGTTCTTTTGGACACCAACTCATCCTAATGATAATATTAGTAGTACTGTGGGCTAGCTCCTCCAGGGTCGAGGGTTTGATTACCGTGTTGGGTCTGTGTGCGTGGAGTTTGCATGTTCTTTCTGTGCTTGTTGGGTTTCCACTGGGTTCCCCAGTTTCCTCCCTTAGTCCAAATACATGCAGATTAATTGGCGTTTCAAAATTGCCCGTAGTGTATTTGTCTGTGTGTGTGCCCTGTGATGGATTGGCATCGCCCCTCGTGCCCTGTGTCTCCTGGGATAAGCTCTAGGCCACCTGTACAGGATGAGTGGTATAGAAGAATGAATAAATTAATTAATTTTGCACCCCCTTGTGGAGAATTTGCACTGTTACAAAGCACCTCACCCTGATCCCTGCTTATAACCTGTTCATGAAAGATTTAACATGATTATTAAACATTTTAGATGTGCTAATTATGTAACTGAGGTTGAAGCCGAAATCAGTGGTTTATAAATGTTCAGACATTCGTTTACATAATGTTAAAACTTCACCAAACAGCAAACAGTTTTTTTTATTACACTTTTTTTTTTTAAATAAAAAATTACAAGTACAGTATAACTCTTAATTAAAGTCCTGAATTTTGCTTTAGCAATATATCCCAGAAACTTTGAAAGTGGGCCTTTACAAAGCTGAATTACAAGCAACAAGAGCTACAGTGATATATGTTATTCATAGATGACCTTTAAATAATAAAATCTAAAGGTCTCTGTCGATGAAAACAAATACCACTGGGTTCAGCATCTAAATTAGATTAGACGGCATTCAAGATTCTTTTTAAGCATCTCCTTGGAACACAACTGTCACCAAGATGGGGATGTAAATAAAAGTAAGCAAACGTGAGTAAGCAAAACCTTCTTTTTTTTTTTTAATCTGAAACATACATACTGACAGAGTTTAGAAACTTCAGAAAAAAAGCAGAATGCATAATGTTTTGAAACCTGTGCTTCTTGTTCTAGTATTTAGGACAGCTGTAGAAATATGTATAAAGAGGATTATCCTGTTGATGGAGGCTGCAGCTGGGCACAAATCCACCTAAGATATTTCTGTGATTCATCTGCTTATGGCCAATAGGAGACACTGCATCAGGAAACCACATCCTTAGTCACCTTTTCTAACCAGTCACTTTTTAGGGGAAGTAGCCTTCGTGATTAAATGAAATCCTGAACAAGGGGGTGTGTGAGTTTTACTTGTCCTAGTTGTATAAGACGTCTGTGTGTAACGAGTATATGCAAATAATTACGTGGTAAAAGTTTAAGGGAATAAATAGTTATTGACTTTGGTTAAGAGCCTATAAACAAACCATGAAAAAAATACATTATGAATTACATAACCATATTTATTTAGGGGATATTTAATTAAGGAATATATACAGAATCATTTGTTGATCAGTTTCCAAAAGTCTATATCAATAGTTATTTTTCCTTTTATAAAATTTTATATTTTTTATTTTGTTTCATTCTTAAGAAGGCTTTTAAATAACAAAAGACCATCAAATAAAATCAGACTTAAACTACTCTTTTTCTTTAGGGTTATCTGAAGTCAATAGTCTTTTGGACCCAGAACAATCACAACTGTTGCACTAAAGTAGAAAAGTCATCTCTTCATGTAACATCGGTTCTGATACATTAAAAAAAAGGTTCAACATTAATGCATCCAGCATATACACAACTGAGCATTAGCTGGAATTTATACTTTTACATAAATTTAAGATATTAAAACAAGTCACAGAGTCCACCAAAAGCATTTTTTCCTTACACATTTTGGAGTAGCTAAAAAATATTAGTTTTTTGCAACATTACATTGTTTTGGGTTTGGCTCACTTTCTTGATTAAAAAAAGAACAAATGTACAATTGGTACATCTACCATACCCCTGATTCATATTAATATTCCAAAGGTCATTTAGGCAGCATGTAGTGTACTGGGTAGAATTACCACCTCAAATCTCAAGGGTTGAGCTGTGTTTACTGACCATGCTCTTTCAGTTGTTCTTCCTGTATCCCTATGTGTTTCCTTTAGCTTCTTCACTTTCCTCCTACAACATGTCGAAAACATGTCGGTAAGTGAATTTAAAAAGTTGTTTAAAATTGTCCACAGGTATCAGTGTGCGTGTGTGCATGATGGCCTGGGTAGGACGTGGTGTTCCATACAGTTTTGCTGCTACAGGCTCCAGGTAACTTTGATGGACTGGCACCCTGTCTAGGGTGCACCCTGACTAATGCCCAAAGTCTCCTGGGATAGGTCCCAGGCACCACCGCTATCCTGTACAGGGTAGGTGGTATCGAAGATAACCAGATGCTTTTTTTTTTCCACAAAAAGAAAACTAATTGATAATTTGACATGAGGGCATCTAGATAGTACCTCCATGTTGTTGTTGTTAGCCCTTTGGCTGCTTCCTTCGATGGGTCGCTACAGTGGACCATCTGACTCGCACACAACTTGACACAGGTTTTTACGCCAGATGCCCCTATTACCACCATGTTATTAGTCCTTGGCTAGGGCATCTATCTGATCTGCACAACAACTTGGCACAGGTTTTATGCCAGATACCCTTCCTGATACAACCCTCCTATTTTACCCGGACTTGAGACCGACATTGCATCCAGTGGCTCGGGTTTAGGCATTGGGTGGGAATCGGGAATCGAACCCACGCAGTGACTGACCGGAAACCTACCATTGAACCACCAGTGCTCATGGGTGATATTACTTTCATGTCTTCCATGCATTTACACCTGGTTAAAGCAGGTTCCCAAACCTAGTCGTGAAGAACCACCTGTTTCCCTCCTTAAAACACACTAAATCCAACTAATCCTTCAGCTAAAGAGGGTTTGTTAGTGCTGGGAATAAAAAAACAAACAAAAAAAAAACAACTAAAATCTACAAAATCATAACAAAAGTTTCAGTCTCAGCTTCTCAAAGTCAGTATGGCCAGTGAGCAGTAATTTCATGTGTAAGAAGTGAACAAGTTATAAGGTTATGGTTTTGTCTTTTCATTCAGGAATTGATATGAAAGGGAAATGTGTGTATCACTCAGTGAAAGCCAGCGCGCCATCATGATTATTGACCGTAAACAATATTGGCTGGATGGAAAATGGCTGCAATTCAATTTGTACTGAGCCATGGAGTGTCTCACACCCGTTTCACATCCTAAGAAAGATTTAAAGCCTTGTGTACACACAATACAAAACAAAAATATAAAAAATAAACCGATATTTCTGGGTTGAATCTTGGTGCGTTGAGCCCAGTGTGACCATCGAGGCGGTGAGGCTGATTAAAATGGACATGGCGGTGAAAACGATTTCCAAACGATAACAAAGCTCAAACAACATTAGCTCACATAATGAGAGATAGACAACAAATATTACCAATGAACCCCCAGAAAAATAAAATAAAATAACCGTCGGGAAGACATAAAATTTTTTGAAACAAATAAACTTAACGAGTGTATCGGGCTTTATTATTATACACACACAGACAGGAAAAGCGAAAAGCCAGCTACGCAGTTCGGCTTTGAAACGCCTTCAAATTAGCAAAGAAGCATTCAAACTAGGAACTACACTCCCATCCGAATAGATCTGAGTTTCTCCCAAAAGTCTGCTTGTCTTTCTATCTAGTATACTATGATTAATTTGGTTAGACATTTTTGTACGCTAGCTAATACATGATCAAGTTAGCAGGCGTTACAGCTAGAGCAAAGCAGCCAAGGGCTTCGGGCACTTCCTTCCCCCCTCAATCTGCACCACAACACACACACATACATACATACAGGCTGTTCACACACACAGCTTGCTCAGCTTTATGAAATGAAACCAACACACACGGATTTGTGTCCGTATGGCTTTCTGATCATGTATAAGGACGTTCTGTGAGGTGAGTCCAACTCTTATATCTTGTGCTTTATGTTTTGTTTGCTAGTTTGGTTGCTAGCATGGTGAAGTGGTGCACCTTAGTAGTGTAAGTAGTTAACCTCACCTCGTACCTGAGTTTAGTCTACGAACCAGCCTAAGCATCAAGTGCTAGCTTGCTAGCTAGCGTCTTGTTTATTTTTTAAAGTTTACAAACCTACCTAACATCTTAGCTAGCTATGTCGTATGTGTGAATGTTTTGAGACTCGAAACAAATCGCATTTACTTTCTTTCTACACCTAGCAACGATGCACGAACGGTGGGTGTCCTTGGTGTTTAGCTTAGCTAGCAAAGTTCAAATACTAAGTTATCTTTAGCTAGCTTCTTTTCACCTCACCGAGTCTTCCTATGACACTGTTTGTGGCCAACTTTGGCCTGGTTTACTGACAGCTGAACTGGTTTGCTAAACATACTGCTTTGTAAACTTGACACGTAAAGTTTGTTTGCTAACTAACTAACTAACTAACTAACTAGCTAGCCATTGTCCTATATCTACACACACACTGCGTGTAGGTGCATTTACAGGTGATAAGTGAGTTGGAGTTAAATGTTTTCCTGACACGATTTGCTTTAAAGCTAAATACACCTAGGTTATTAAACACCCTGGGTTCGTTATGATTTGTTTACTTTTTAAACTTAACAAACTTATCAGTTTAATATCATAGTCCATGCTCTTCTAGTCATATACGTCGCTAGTTAGAGGAACTTTCTCTGTCGTGTGTGTGTGTGTGTGTGTTGCATACTTCCCTAGCACTCCACTGACTCATTATTTTGGTTTAGGAGAGCTAGCCATGTTTAGCCTGCGTACTTACACTGATCGGCCATAACATTATGACCACCTGCCTAATATTGAGTAGGTCACACTTTTTGCCATCATAACAGTGATGCACTGACATATTTCTGTCACAACCAGCATTAATCTTTTCATCAGTTTAAGCTACAGTAGCTCTTCTATTGGATGTGACTACACGGGCCAGCCTTCACTCCCATGTGCATGGAGCTGCATCCCACCAGAGCTGCAGTTTTGGACTTGCTCTGGCCCAGTCCACTTCTCCACATTCCAGTTTGGCCCTAGTCAAACTCACTCAAATTTTTATGCTTTCCCTTTTCCCCCCTGCTTACAACAATCAATTTCAGGAAAAAAAAAAAAAGTTCACTTGCTCCCTACCCACTTCCAGCTGCCATTGTAATGAGATATTGAAAAAGTGTGAAAACTAGTGTGAGAAGGGCCAAATTGTAATGGCTATACAACTGGGTCAGAGCAACCCCAAAACTGTAGCTCTTGTGAGATGTTCCTGGTCTGTAGTGATCAGGATATACCAGAAGTAATCCAAGGAAGGAAAACTGGTGAACTGGCGACAGGGTCATGGGTGGCCAAGGCTTACTGATGATGGGGAGTGTAGTCCGATATAATAGAAGTGCTAGAGTAGATCAAGTTGATGAAAAGGTTAAATGCTGGTTGTGATAGAAAGTTGGTGGCAAAGGGGTGGTGGGTGCTCAATATTAGGCAAGTGGTCATAATGTTATGGCTGACCGTGTACATTTTCTGTTTGCTCAAAGTGCATGTTGTTTACAAAGCAGAGACGTTCTAAATGATGGTGTTGTGTAAATTTAATCATCCATCCTGAATAAAAGTGTTCATTTTTCTATATTAAAACAGAGCAGACCTGTCTGACTCTGATAGTTAAGCTCAAGTCTCACAGCTGTGCATTAATGTATTGATCTAGTATGTAATAATAATATAAACCTGCTAGTTGGCATAGCTAGTAATTATTATTATTTGTTATTTCAAAAAGATCTTTTTAGTCACTTCTAGGTGTATTTTTTTTGTTCTTGTTTTGATGTACACTGGGTAGCACATATGCATGTGCAAGGTGCAGGAAATACATTTTATTTACATTCCCTAGCAGAGATCACATCTCCTCGTGTAGGGCTGTATTGTAATCAGGTCTTTTTATCACTCATTATCTATACCGCTTTATCCTGCGTACAGGGTCACAGGGGGCCTGGAACCTCTCCCAGGAAACTTAGGGCACAAGGCACACCTTCTTCAGCCATAATAACCAATGATGCTTCATATATAGAGTATTACTGTTCATCGGTTGTGATCAACATGGCTTTTCGTAATGTTGGTTGAAATAAAGTTCGGGTCTGAAATACAATGTGAGAGAGAGAGAAGTTTAAACGTCTTAACCAGTGCAGTTTCCTTTACCCAACTGTGTGTTGTCATAGGAGGAAACACATGTAAAACAAGGGATGTGGGGGAATAACGTTTTTAACGGTATTGGCAATAAGAGTGAATGTTTTTTTTTTTTATTGTTTAACTTGGCGCAGAGGGCATCATGACAACTGTTCATTGCACGTTTTATTTTGATATATTGCGAGTAGACATACTTGCCAAAATTCAACCCTCAAAGAAATGACATAAGAAATAAACAATAAAAATAGAGCTTTGCATCTGGCTGTAGGACGCCATTCTGTCTACTCTGTTGTGGAATATTTTTCTTATAAGCCTCCACTGTGATTTGCCAGTGCTTACATGTTTAATTTATTACTAAACAGCATCTCATGCTTTTAATCCATGTTTTATCCTTATAGTTAGATTCTGAAGATCATCTTTCTAATGTTAATATAGGTTTGATATTATATTCCTAGAAGAAACACATTAATATAAGTCTTTATTTGCTGTTCAAGAAAATTTATCAGCACCATAGCTCTTAAAACCCACCATAGCTCTTTTTGTATAAACATATATAAGGCTCAGTATTTCTTTTTCAGCACAAATAGGCAATATGAAGTAAATTTTATTTCACTTTAACCAACTATATAAACATGACTTAAAAAATAGGTCACACATACAAAGAAATAGCACAGATACACAATAACATGTTTTTCTGGGTGTTTTCGGGTTGTTTCTGTGACCAAAAATTTTGAGAGTTCTACATTTTTTGCGACATCATTCCCATTTATCGATAGTGGTAAAAAATAACATGTTATAAAAGTAATGATAACTTTACATACAGTATATACCTGACATATCTGAAAACCCAAATGCACATTTCGATGTCTGAAGCCTCCCCGATAACTCACACTGGAAAAGCTTCCATACTGTATAGTATGTTGCCTTGCACACCCAGGGACCAGGTTTGAGTCCCGGGTCTGTGTGCATGGAGTTTGCATGTTTTCCCCATGCTTGGGTAGTTTTCTCTGGGTACTCTGGTTTTCTCCCACAGTCCAAAAACATGCAGATTAGGCTAATTGCCATTCCCAAATTGCCCGTAGTGTGTGAATGAGCGTATATGTGTGCAAAGGATTGGCATCTCATCCAGAGTGTACCCTGGCTTGTGCCCTAAGTCTTCTGGGATATGCTCCAGGCCCCTGCGATTCTGCAAACAGGATAAAACAGTATAGATAATGAGTAAGTGATCTGTGCCGCTTAAGTTTTAAGCGTTTATATTAATATTCATTAATCCGAACATTCATAAACGTCAGGAATTCGAAATGTAAAAAAATATATATATAATAATAATAATAACCAAAGTCTAGTTTAATGCGGTTATTGTTTTTTTTTGTTTTTTTGTGAAGTCTATTTTATATATAGACTTATAATAATATATAAATAATGTAAAAACATTGTGTTAATAGCTACAACTTAAAAATCTGCATTAGTAACGGCTTAGATCATTTCATTAGAACATTTCTAATGAAATTTAGAGTGCAGACATAATGGACAAAAATTAAAACGAATATCTAATAGGAACGCTAAAGTGTCATGTATATTTCTAGTTACAAATCCATATTATGATTATTATGATTATTATGATTATTATAAGATTGTTTTATCCAGCACTTTTACTTGACTTGCATTGCATGTAGATTTCCCGGAACTATCTATCAGCGGATTTGTTTGAGCCCGGAGCGGTTATGAACCGTCACAGGAAGCGAACCACTCGGAAGTTGTGTTTTCTTTGTGTATCTCCGTTTAGTGTTGTTTTCTATGAAGGAAGTAGCATTACGGGATCATTATGTACGCGTTATAAATATTTTATTGCCCCTGCGTTTCGCTTAGCGACTGTATCCCAGTGCAATCGTTGCTTTATATTTATGGGTTTATGAGCGCGGAGTGGATTTTTGTGCAGAGTTTGTTAAGCCCGGTTAGCAAGCTAGCAATCGAGCTAAGCTAAACTAGCTACATGTACTGTAATCCGTAGCTAACTGGCGGATAAAAGCGCATTCACGAGCAAACACACACAGATCCTTAGCTGTCGTGTGTAGCTGACGGTCGCTCCTGCTCGGTAATTAAGAGGATGAGTTGAGGACGCGAATGCGATTTAATGGTTTGTATTCTGTCTTGTTGCAATGTGGCATGAACAGCGTATTAGTACAATGCATGGTTCCTTTAATCCTGTCATGATCCAGTCAGAGTTTGGAACTTTAAAAAAAAAAAAGTGTTTATCTGTAAACTGCATGTCGTTAGAAAAGCAGTCAGTTTTACAGATTTCTACTTGTGTATGTAACTTAACTTCATGTTAAACCTAATGGATGCAAAGCTTACTTACTTGTCTTGTATGAATACTTGAAGGGTTTATAGCAGCTGTGCTCTCTTCAGGTCTCTTTTAGGGAGATCATCTTCAGGAGAAGGAATGGACGAGCAGAAGTCAAACTGCGAAGAAAATGATTCAGAAAAAGCAGGTTAGCAACAATCAAACTTTTTCAGTTGGTTTTTTTTTTATTTTATTTTTAGTTTTCATTTCTGTGTCCTGGTATCTAACTGCAAAATAACACAGATGCCAGTTTTATTTGTGTTCTGGATTTTTCTCTGCACTGTACATCGGTGAAATGCATTTTATTGAATTGACCTGTGAGAATTTCTGCAATTAGTTTTTTTTTTTTTTAAGCATGTAATTTCATGATTTGATGGATTTCTTTGAATGATTACATAGCTATTATTCCCAGGAACAGTGTGAAGACAACATTTTTAAACATGTACTTTAACCTATTTCCGGCTTCTACTACCTAGCTGATGACAGTGCCTCTACAAACGAGACCGTCCCGTCTCAGGGGGAATCGGAAGCCCCTTTTGCTGCAGAGGACATCTCAGGCACTACTGTGGACCCTTCCATTGCACCAGCGTAAAGCCTTTTATTACCATTCCATGTTTTGTTTTTGCATATAAAAGCTATTCGAGTCTGGGAAGTTATGCAGAGTGTGGCTTCAATGATCAGAATATCACAAACAAACATTGAACTGTGAATTGAATCTTCCCAGGTTTCTGCATGTCCTAAACTTTTGCTGTAGCAGACAACTATACCAATTAGGACTAAAACGATTCCTCGAATAATTCGATTACAAAAAATCATCGAGGCAAAATCTTCTGCCTCGAAGCTTCTTTTAATAAATTTTAAAAGCTTGTGTCATGTTTTTGCGCACTTAATTGTTTGGCGTGACACAGCGCGCTTCCTGATGCAAGTCGCCAGTAAACACAGACGAAGAAGAAGCGCTTACGTCACCCACAAAGCGGAAGGAGACGCAAACAGTTACTGTGTATTGATTTGAGGGAGCGTTCTGTTGCGGGCTGCAAAATGGAAGGGAGCGATACAATTATATTAAAATTTATTTTAATATGTGGCTTAGTTTTTTGATACTTAAAATCATTTGAAATACCTTTTTTTTTTTTTTTGCATTTGCAATAAAAGTTGCTTTTTCTTTAAAAAAAACAAACAAACAATTTATCTTTGTTTCCCTTATATACTCAGCAAAAAAAGAAACGCCCCTTTTTCAGGACTGTGTATTTCAGCAATAATGTTGTAAAAATCCAAATAACTTTACAGATCTTCATTGTAAAGGGTTTAAACAATGTTTTCCATGCATGTT
>JAOVVB010000018.1:5045989-5089272 GCA_028570985.1 Heterobranchus longifilis | reverse complement strand
CAGCCAGGAGGGCCGGTGGCTGTCACGTGTTTCCTCCGAGCCACGTGACACCGGTCGACCTCTTTTTTTCGAACTGCACCGTAAAAAATGACAACAATGTCAACTTTAGAATTCGTAGAAGCTCGGTGGTCCTCGCACAACCTCTCACGGGCGAGCTTCTCGGTTCATTAATCCGCGCGCTCACTTTTAGTAATCCGCACCCGCGGTTTATTATTTATTTATTTTTTTTACCCACATGACCCCAGTGAAGCTCCATACATTTAAATACTTTGGATTAGAGTGAAAGTCAAAATACTTATAACATTTAAAACAGCTTGCCTGTCTAGTATAGACAGTGATATTTAACTTTAAGGTCCCTTGTGTTATGCAGTGAAGACACAGGTTAGTTACTAGTCTGCTATAATTTTTTTTTTTTTTACTTTCTTCTGCATGAAGCAAAATGTTCCTACTATAATAAAATATAAAATTTAGCTCCTGAGATGTTTAAAACGTCGTTTCTCCTGACAGGTGGGTACACAGTGAGTGTGCCCAAGTCTCAGAACCTCCAGACGAAAAATGCATCTGCATTATCTGTAGAGAAGCACAGACTGTTGTCTCCGTAACGGAGAGATCATCTGAACAAGCAGATGAAAGAACAGATCCAGAGGAACCCATGGAGTTGGGTATGTACTTCAAACTTAAAGTGTCAAAGTGTATTAAAATTGTTCTTGGATTCTGCAGGAATTACGTATTTTAGCCATCCATTCCTGTATAATATCGTGTTCTATGTTTAATTCAGACAAAGAAGCTGAGGTTGTCGAAATGAAAGAAGTTCACAAAAGCATTACGGAAGAAGGATCACAGCCAGAGAACATTCTGGTTTCTGCTGATCCACAGGAGAAACTTGGGGACTTTACCGAGGAGCGGGTCCCCATGGCCGGGGTTTCAGGTAATCATTAAACAAGCGTGCACTGATGTTTTTCCTTCTCTTAAAGAAACATTTGAGATCTATGCTAGAAATCTCGGATTAGAGTCAAAGTGGTCAAAGGCAGTGCTGCTGAAGAAGTGCTTTATGCGTAGAACAAAACGCAATTGATTGTACGTTCATCGATTTTGAGTGCTTGAAGAGAGCAGTACACATCTTTTAATCAGCTAGATACCAGATTGCAAGAACGCTGTTTAATGGAATCGGTTTAGCGTTGCAGTTGAAAAATGATGACGCCTGGGAAATAAAGTAGTCAGCCCTTGGACTTCAGCATTTAATAATGTGATTTATCAGGTGTTGGATCTTGTTGGCAGACATTACCTCATAATGTTGGATGATATCTGTCTTCATTTTAATAGGTGTCGGTGACAGTGGAGGCACACGCGGCTGTAGCGAACCTGTTGCTGATGATGCTGTTGGTATGGAGGACGAACCTAAAGCTCAGGCCACAGCGGACAGCCTCGCTAACCCTGTCACAGACACTACACTGGAAGCTGAACCTGAAGTAGCAGAGCCCCATGCAGAAGATGTTCGGCCACAAGAGGACGCCAGCGGACAGGAGGGAAAGGAATCGAGCAGTAAAATGGACGTCGCAGTAACGGAACCAACTCCGGTTTCTTCCTCTTCCTCACCTTCTCGTCAGATCCCTCCTCCTGCTGTTTTAGATGAGGCAGAGTCTGTCGCCATGGAAACCTCAGAGGCAGGGTCAGAGGTGCAGAACGAGGAGGGTTCGGACGTTCCTCACGTGGAACCCTCTGCCTCGGACACAGATGACCGAGCAGGTCAGTCAGAGGATGAAGATGATGAGGAAGAGCTGTTGGACGAGGCGCACTGTAAGGCTGAAGACGGCCCCAAGCAGGAGGGTGATGCTCAGCAAACCGGCATTAAGTCAGAACTGCTCTTGGACGAGATGTCCAACATGAGCCACGGTGATGAGAGTAGCAGTGGCTTTCTAGGCTCACCAGCAGAGGTGGACTCCCAGCTGTTGTCCATGGACCTTAGTGTTGTGCCAGCAGGCCGGGCACGCTCTGATTCTTTGCTCACCGAGAGTGACGAGTTTATGCCCTTTGATCCTCTCAAGTGTGACGGAGAGAAGTTGAAGCGCAGAGGATCTCCAGGCCGTTCCAGAGTAAAACAGGTAGAGTGCATGCCTATCTCTATATTATTGCTTTCATCATTTGCATACTCCAGTCCAGTTTTGCATTTATGAAAATATGCATTTCTGGTTTGTTTTTATGGATGATACAGCAGGGCAGGGGCGGAGGATTCCCAGGAAGGAGGCGGCCTCGAGGTGGAGGAAGTGGAAGAGGACGAGGACGATCACGCCTCAAAGCTATGGCCTCTTGCATCGATGCGTTCTTAGTGAGTGTCTTTCATGTTTGATACGTTGGTTTGATTTAAGAAAAATGCAGAATTATTACTTTTGATTTATTGAGAGTTGTAGCTGGTACGGCTCTCCCCCTTTGTCTCTGTCCCTGTGAGTGAGGTGAGTGAGTGTATATATATATGGGTGAGAGACTGACAGAGATAGCAGTTTTGTCTGTGTATGTCAATTTGTTTTATACAAAAAAAAATTTTCTTGGTAATGCGCTATAATAAATAGGCTCTGCTTCAGATGATCTAAAATAATTGTGTAAGCCCAGACATTTTCATGGTACCTGCTTAGCCACAAATTATTATTATACGCAGAAAACAGTCATCTACACAAATGATCTGCAAGTCTAACCGAAACGATTTTGTCCTCTTTACAGCAAACTATGAGTACAGAAACTGGAATCAACAAAGAGGATGAGGAGGAGGAGGATGACACAATGCAGAATACAGTGGTGCTCTTCTCCAACACTGATAAATTTGTTCTTTTGCAGGTAAAAAAAAAAGAAAAAATGACACTTTGTTTTGTCCGGTGTATGTTTATGAGGCTTAAAGGTTTACAATATCAACAAAACTCTGCTCTCGCTCTGCTTCCTAGGACATGTGTGTAGTATGTGGCAGTTTTGGGCGAGGTGTAGAGGGCCAGCTGTTAGCTTGTGCTCAGTGCTCCCAGTGTTACCATCCATACTGTGTAAACAGCAAGGTAAGCATGTCACCATTGCGACAGTTTTTTTTTTTTTTAAATGCTGCAGCTTGCGCTCATATTGAGAAATGATTTATTTATTTTCCTCATTCCGTCTGCAGATCACCAAAATGATGCTAAGAAAAGGTTGGCGTTGTCTTGAGTGTATCGTTTGTGAGGTGTGTGGGAAGGCCTCTGATCCTTCACGGTTGCTGCTGTGTGATGACTGTGATGTCAGCTATCACACCTACTGCTTGGATCCACCACTGCACACAGTGCCAAAGGGGGGCTGGAAGTGCAAATGGTATGTAACATGGTGTCTTGGTTTCATTGTCTTTTATTGTCAGGTCCTTGTAATTTATCAAGCTTTTGCTTACAGTAGAGGATAAATAATAAATTATTTAGCTAGTCCACAGGGCTTGGGAATTCTCCTGTGTATATGCACTGGGAAATATGGACGCAGCAGTTTGTGTAGCAAACGTACACATAAAGTATATTGATGCTGTTTACTTCCTGTTCTAACCGTTATATATAATATTATGTTGTAATAATATCCAGCAGATTTAGAAAAATGTAAATATTGGGTGAAATGCTTATATTTTATAGCCAGAAATACATGACAAATTAGTATAAAAAACTAATATGATCCAGGGTTAGTTGCCAGGTAATGATAAACTGACGCACAGTTACAGTAGCATTGGGCTACTGGATTACTGAAAGTGTTTGCATTGCTTTGTTGCTGCTGGTGTGGCCTTGAATAAATAGATCAGC
Source organism: Heterobranchus longifilis (assembly GCA_028570985.1). Lineage (NCBI taxonomy): Eukaryota > Metazoa > Chordata > Actinopteri > Siluriformes > Clariidae > Heterobranchus > Heterobranchus longifilis. Next base: position 5,085,484 of record JAOVVB010000018.1, on the reverse strand, counting down.
GGCTTTGTTTCCATGCTGTTTGTTTGTAGGTGTGTGTGCTGCATGCACTGTGGGGCCAGCTCACCGGGATTTCACTGCGAGTGGCAGAATAACTATAACCACTGTGGCCCTTGTGCCAGTCTGGTCACATGCCCTGTATGTCATGAGAACTTCATGGAAGAAGAACTGCTTCTGCAGTGCCAGCACTGTGACAGGTACATAGTCATGACAACTGAGAAAATGCAGAAGTTTTATGCTGCAACGCAATGAACGTTTGAGTTAAGATTTGTCTTTTGTTTGTAGATGGGTACATGCTGTATGCGAGAGCCTTTATACTGAGGATGAGGTCGAACAAGCATCTGATGAGGGCTTTGCCTGTACAGCTTGTACTCCGTATGTTCCCAGACCTATTGGTGAGTCGTTTTGTTTCTAATGAAGATTTTATGAGGAAAGTAATTTTTCTTTGAACTGTGTGCAATGTTCTTCTTGTTCTTACTATTGTGTTGTCTTGCCTTCACACTATTCCTACAGTGCAATCACCAATGATGTCAGCTTTCAAAATAAAGGAGCCAGGTATGTTCGATTTGCTAGCTATTTCATTTATTTGATCCTGGTGAGTACATGCCATTATTTCATCCTGTGTAAATGTCTAATCCTGTTGCAAATTTTTCTTTTACAGAGCCTCAGTTCTACCGCCTGGAAGGTGTCTGGCTTACAGAGACGGGAATGTCTTTACTGCGTAGTATCTCCATGTCACCGCTGCATAAGCGCAGACAACGACGTTCCCGACTTGGTACCATCTGTATCGATGGAACTCCTGATGGCGAGCTAAAAGAAGGTGATGGTGATGGAGAGGAGGGGAAAGGTAATTTTTTAATAAAAAAAAGAAGATAAAAATAATTTTAAAAAGTAAACGCAACTAGATATAATTTGCTGTTTTACCAGTTGGCACAAAATCTGAGAGCAAAAAAATATCTTGCCTGTTAAATTAGAGAAAGCTAAACACTCATAAACTAAATTGCTCTCATTTATTCTTTCTACCTGGAATAATTCTGAAGGGACTTTTTATGTTAAACATATCTCTGTGTTGTAATACACTGCCTGCCCTAAAAAAAAACAAAAAAAAAAACACGTCACCATTGCAGAAGGGTCCAATTGTTTGGGCTGCATCAAGCAAAGAAAGATGACTAAGGAGATTTGAAATGACTAGAACTGGGTTAAGAACCCAACACATCATGAAAACCTGGAAGGATGGTGTTGAACCGTCAACTTTGTTAAAGAATTGTGGTCGGAAGGAAATCATGACTGGAGATCACTTAAATACTTGATGTTAAAAAATATCAACAGTTAAAACTATAGCTATGTTTATTAGAAAATGTAAGAAACTTTCCATTCACACACAATGTGATGAGAACTCACAGGGTTGGGATTAAACAGCTTGCGTGTCCATAAGAAAACTATAAATGAGGAAAACAAAAAGGTTTCGGTTTGCTAGGGAGCATAAAGATTGGACTTGGGAGCAATAGAAAAATGTTATGTGGTCTGATTGACCCCAATCCAGTCAGAGTAAGAAGGTACATTTCAGGACTCAAATTTTGAGTGGTTCTGGGAGCATGAGGAATCATTTTCATATATGAACTGGCTATCACGTTGTGTTCTGCAATCAAAGCTATAGGTGATGGAATAAAATTTTAGAGTGTGTTACTTTGTTGGCAAGGCAGAATATATTAGACTTGCTTCTTGATAAGATAACAAAACTGATGTCTTAGTGCCAGTATGAAATTATAAGTTTTGTCTTAAATCTGTATTTTTAGGCTGCGCTGAGTCAATGGAGTGCGACTCTAAACTGGAAGCTCCTGGCAGCCCAGATCGTGAAGGTGGTGTAGACAAGGAGCCTGGGGCAGATGGTATAGAGGGGACAGCTGACTGTGACGTTCTTAAAGGAGCAGATGAAACAGATGAAGGAAAGAAGCGGAAGCGGAAACCGTACAGGCCAGGTGACTGCAGACGCTCTGATATTTGTTTCATCATCACGAAGGGGCGGGGTTACATGAGTGCTGAATTACTTTGTTGATCCTTTTGTAGGCATTGGAGGGTTCATGGTCCGGCAGAGAAAATGTCACACGCGGATGAGAAAGAGCCTGTCTGCATCTGGTGACGGTGTGTCTGAAGGACAGGCAACAGAAACAAAACTCGAAGAAGGCAAGTGATCCTAGCTCTCGACTGAGTATATGCACATGCATTTATGTTTAGGCAGAAGTGTTCATGACCTAATGGAATTATTTATTTATTTATTTATTTTTAAGGACCTCATCCTGACATGGATCCACCTGATGTTAAGGCAGCAGAAGGAGATGGTGAACTTGCCAAAAAACGTAGAGGGAGGAAAAAAAGCAAATTGGAAGACATGTTCCCTGCATACCTACAGGAAGCTTTTTTTGGAAAGACATTGCTTGACCTAAGTAAAAGGGCTTTTCTGGCTCCTCCAGCGCAGAGACATTGTCAGGGTATGCCACGACCCTCGTTTCCTGCTCCTAGCTGTAGACCCACAGTTTCAGAATCGGGTATGACCCCATGTAGTAGGAATTTTGTGAGTACTAGGGTAATTTTTAAAAAAATCCTCAACTTTACATAAACATTAACATTTACATGTGCTTTGTTGTAGTAGAGGTTGAAAACCGAATACCTGAAGCAACCCTGCAGCTCAGACGAGAGGGTGATGGCTTAAAGCCTCAAGGAGAGAAATGTAAGTTGCGAAGCTTTGAAGTGCTCAGAACTTAAATCGAAATAGTGGAATATCTTCATATTTAATATGTTAATATTTCACTTAAAATTTTTAATATTACTAAGTTTATTGCATTTGCATATTTCAGTAATTGCAGGAGCAGGTGAGCAAACCTCTATCAGTGATCAGAGTTCAGGTGACACCCCTGCTTCAAACGTACAGAGAAATGGAGGTAAAACTTGCACATAAATATTTCTATAAATATTTGTTTAAAACAATTTCATTATTATTATTATTTTTTTTTTTTTTTAATTCAACTTTATTTTCTTCTTCTTTTTTTTATTTTTAGGTCTTCCACAGGGGACAGAAAAACAAGACTCTGAGCAGTTCTTCCGTAAGGTCCTTGGACCCTCTGAAGGAAGCACTCTAAGTGGGACGATTCAAACTAGTATGAGGCCTGTCCTAGAAGGGGAGAGTAATCGTAGTGGTTTGCCCCTAAGAAACCTTCCTGGTAAGATTAAACCAAATGCGCATGTAATGATCTGTATTTGCCATTTATTGGTATCATTAAATGCAGCTTGACCTTGATTGGTTACATTTTTTTGCAGGTGCTTCCACATCTGGCTCACTGCCATCAGCAAGTATGATGGAGCCATTTCAAGGACTCTCTCAGTCCCCATTTTTTGATCCACCGTAAGGACAGGATAATTTATTATTATTTTTTTCAAAACATTTCATATTTCATTTTAGAACACTATTTAATAAACATTTTTATTTTCCAGTGATCGTGGTGGAATTTTCAGTCCAGAACAGGATGAGGAAAGCCCTTGGGCAACACCTTCCACTCCAGCTACGCCGACTACACCTCCAACTCCTACCGAACAGGAAGGAGATGGCCTGTCATACAATCAACGAAGTTTACAGCGCTGGGAAAAAGATGAAGAACTTGGAAATCTATCCACAATTTCTCCTGTACTTTATGCTAACATAAATTTTCCTAATCTCAAGCAAGACTACCCTGGTTAGTATTAATTTTTTTAAATATGACGTTAAAACTAATTGTTAATGCATTCAGAATAAAATAAACTTTTATTATAAAAATATTAATACTATTTGACAGATTGGGCAAGCCGCTGCAAGCAGATAATGAAGATCTGGAGAAAAGTATCAGCAGCTGAAAAGGTTCCCTTTTTGGTAAGGTCATAGACATGTATACAACACATGCGCAACATGTGTATCATAACATCAACATAAGCATAAGATTTAGTATCGATATTGATTTTTCCTCCAGCAAAAGGCCAAAGATAACAGGGCAGCTCAGAGAATTAGCAAGGCACAGAAGGTAATAATTTTAACAATTACATTCAATTTAAAGCATTTTCAGAATCTGAGAAACCATTTATTTATTTATTTATTTATTTTTATTATTTTATTTATTTTTTGTTATTGACAGCAAGCAGAGAGTCAAGTGTTGAGGCCTGTTAAAACTGAGCCAGTACGAATAAAAGGGGAACGGCCCAGTCTGCACCTTCAAATTCCCCCACCCTGTGGCTCTCTTTCCACTCCCTCTCAGCCTAGCTCTGCTGGAAGTGCATTTCCCTTTACCCCGGATACAGCATCCTCAGTTTTTTCTCCGGATGGATCTCTGAAGGCCTCAGGTTCATCAGATGTTCATGGTGATTCCTTTCCCAAGCCTCCATCTCAGTCTCCGCATGGTCAGTCTCCGCATGGTCAGTCTCAACCATCGACACCTTATTCACAGCCTTCCTTTAGCCCTCTGCAGGCCTCCTCAGGTTATCCTTTACCTGGCCAACAGGGTGCTCCTCAGGGACGGCCGACCAGTCTAAGTTCCCATGATATGCAGCCAGGAATGCCTCGCAAGGCTCAGCAGGTTGACTCGTTCTTTAAACCTCAGCAGCAGATACTTCCACCCCAAACTCAACAGGCCTCTCAGGAACCCGGTGGTCTACCTGAGAGTCCTCGACCAAAAGCAGTTGGGACTGGAGACCCTCCTTTGTTCTCCCCACCTCATACAGCTCTCCATGGAGACCCAGTGCGTGGCCGACAGGAGTACGCTTCATCTTCATCCCCTTCTACTGTTGCTTCTTCGCCTGGAGGTATGCTTCAAAACAGGGCAGACATGAGTGTCCCTTCTCCACGTTCTTCTACTGGCCTAGGCACAAATTCCCCTGCAGGGATGTGTGACTCTGGCGATGGCTTGTTCAAAGCTCCTATGACGCCACGCATGCATCAGGGTGATGTTGGGACCTCATCTGCTCCACTTCCCCCTAGCCTATCTCCTAACCATCTTCCCGAGAGCTATCGCCAGTCTCCCTCTGCCTTTTCTGATTCCTGTGTCCAGTCTCCTCTTACACCCCGCCCCCAATCAGGAGATGGTTCATCCTCTTTGCTTCAGAGACTGCCTATACAACAAGAATCTTATCCAAAAGTTGCCTCTAGCCCTCAGTCACAGGGTAGTTCTCCTCTTACTCCAGGAGCACTCTCTAATGACGGACACTCTGCGCAGTCACCAGCTACCCCACGATTTCAGTCTCCAGACCCTCACTCACGGCCACCCTCACGACCTCAGTCCAGAGATCCTTTCACCTCACTGCACAAACCTCCTCGCCCATCCTCAGCAGTCACAGAGGCTTCCTTTAGAGGGTCGCCTCAGTCCAACCAGCAGACTCCTTGTTCACCATCAATAGGAGATCCACTAAGTGGAAAACCGTCTGGACCACCTGGTTTTAGCCGCAGCCCCAGCATGGATACACTTCAGATCAGCCAGCATCAAGCAATGGGTTCAAAACAAGTAACCAGTTCCCAGCAAGCTCAGGTTCAACTCCAGCAATCAGCATCTATGCCACCAACCATGGCTGCTGATTTAAATGCCAAGACACAACTACCAGTTGGCAATCAAGATACACATCATTTACCAGTTATACCAAGCACCCAAGAGCTGCCTGACCTTTCAGGTGGACAGGACCAGTCACTTATTGGTCTTAGTCCTTCAGAGCTTGAAAAGCACAGACAGGTATCAGATCAATTTATAGAAGTAGAAAATCAGTTAATCATTTATTAAAAATCTGTTTATTACCGAGTTAATCATTGACTCTGTACAGTTTCATCTGTCTTTTTTCAATGCATCTCTATTTTCATCATAGAAACAGAGGCTCAGAGAATTTTTCAGACAGAAAATGCAAAGGAGCTCAGTTCGGCAGGAAAAGGACGCAAATGCTCCCATGAACAATGTTCCAAACTGGCAAGAAGGTGAAATGGCTGTTTTTCAACATGATAAATCCCAGCGAGCACCACCTCCTTATCCGCAGGTATTTTTTTCAAACATGATCACAGAGATAACAATCTTTTGTGGCATATAATTTATGTAGTGAACTGATGTGCATCATTAGTTGCTCTGGTTGATTGTCTTGCAAAAATAATATGCCAATTAGGACAGAGCAGCTGTCTCTCAAGTTGCCATTCCTGGCAAGCTACCTCTACCTATGGGAACAGCAGATGAGAAGCTGGGCCACCCTCCTCCTCCCCCTCCTCTTCCTGGAACACCTGGTATCATGGACCCAAATGTGCTAAGGTATGGTTTGTGTAATTTTCTTTTGTATCACATGTTCTATTTCAACTGCATGATTAACATGATTAATAAGTAAGACATGAATCATTTAAGACATTTAGATATCTAAAATTTGTCTACAGGCAAGCTGGCGCTAATGTTACCCAGGGGATGTATCCTCGACCACCGTTTCCAACACAGTGGCAAGGTCAGGTCGCTGGACCACGGAGGCTCCCACAACCAACCATGATGGAAATTGGACCCAGGCATCATCTTAACGCTCCTTTAAACAATCCTTTAAGTATGCAAGGCATGCCTAATCCTCTTGCTGTGTCACAAGGCACCGGGTCCGAGACAATGCAACACTCCATGTCAGGACCCCCACCCCAGTTCATAGAATTAAAACATAATACCCAGAGACTACCAATGGCACCTCAGTTTTTGCCAAGGGCATCTCAGCCACGACCACCATTTATACAACAGCAGGATGTGCCTGCTGGGTTTGTTCCAACATCCTTACCCCCTTCTTTTGTTGCTCAGGGAGATGGTGGGCAAGGTCCCAGACTTGGGTTGCCACAAGCTAATTTGGGCCAATTAATGACGCAGCAAACCAATATTCCTCCATCCCAACCACAGCTGCAGTCACAGGAGATCCCATCTACCCAGTCAAACACACCTGTCTCCCACTCTAACATTCAACAGAGTTCTCAAAACAGTGCTGCAGAAGAAACTGTTGACTTACCAGAGGCCGACCTTGATCATTTTGCAGCCAAAGATCTTGGAGAAACAGGGGCAGAAACTGGAGTCGAGGATGAGGATGATCTTGCACTCGATTTGGATCCTGATAAAGGCGATGATGATTTGGGGAACCTTGACAATCTTGAAACAAATGATCCACATTTGGATGATCTGCTTAACAGTGATGAGTTTGACCTGCTTGCATACACTGACCCTGAACTTAATCAAGGTGACCCCAAGGATGTTTTTTCTGACCAGTTACGACTTGTTGAAGCAGAAGGTGAGGGTTCAGGCACAAAGGTGGAAGAGAAACCTAAAGTTGGTATAACTGCGAAGCAGTCACTCACAGCTTCCACACCACTACCATTAAAGACTGAGGCTTCCACACCCTCCAACATTTCTCTTCCTCCCAAGGCAGAGCCCTCAGATACCAATAACCCAGTGAAGCTTGAAGAGAAAATCTCAATTTGTGCTCAACAGTCAGCACAGACTCCGGTGAAAGATGAGATGGGTGAAGCAGTCTCTTTGCTTCTAAGTGGAACACCGTCCAAGAGCTCAACTGAGTCAGAGAGTTCATCTGCCTCATTAAGCACTGTCCGCTTGGGTGGTGCTCCATTTCCTCCCCCTAACCAAGCTAATGCTCTGACTTTTCCTCCAGCTACACCCCATCCAGACCTACCTGAAGACACACTTTGTCTGCCAGATGGGGGTGACCAGCACTCGCCTGCAGTTGATCTTGACAAAGTAGAAAGCTCACTGGAAGCAAGTGAACTGCCTTTATTGATCCAGGACCTACTGGAGCATGAAAAGAAGGAACTTCAAAAACAGCAACAGCAGCAACAATTGAATGCTCTACAAGGGGGACTAGGCAGCCATCTTCACAATATTCAGAATCAGCAACAGCCTTCTGGGGGACCAGGCCAGATCTTACTACCCCATCACCGTCCGCCTCAGGGTCTTCTGAGCCAACCAGGATTGGTACCAAGGCCTCCTCACATGCTAGGCCCACAGCAACATAGAATGCTTAGTGCACAAATACATCCAGCAGTGATCCAACAACAAGCCATGATAAGAGCCGCACAGCCGGGCAGCATTCACCCAGCTCTCGATCAACAGCAGCAAGCAGCACCACCTCAGCATCATCCAAAACCTCAAACTGTCCCTACTAACTTCTTCCCAGATAAAGGTAAAGCAATAGTCTCTGGATCGCCTGGTCTTTGTATAAATTTTATACAATTTACATGATCATAACATGGTGTCATGTTCTTTCAGATCTGGATAAATTTATGACTGATGACATGGATCCCATTGCTAAAGCCAAGATGGTGGCTTTGAAAGGAATCAAAAGAGTGTTGACTCAGGACCCAATGAATGTACCTTCTGGCATTAATAGGTATCTTTAGTTAATTTAGTGTTAAGAAATATGTTGCCATTTTCCTCCTACAGCAAAGGTTGACCTTTATACTTTATCTTTTTAGGCAACAGGTATCTCTCTTGGCCCAGAGGTTGGCTTCAGCACCAGGAAATGCAGATGCTCAGGGTGTCATTGGATCTGGACCATCTAAGGTTGGTGAATTGTCCTTTTTTTTCTGCTTGGTTACAAGTTATCATTTCAGAAGTTGTTTCATCGTTTATCATGCTTTGATAAACGTTTATCAAATTTATTTTTAATTTTAATTTCAGGAAGGGGAAAGCAGTGACAAGGTTCAGCCACGACCTAATCCTCCACAATTTGTCCAAGGCATCATTAGTATGTTTTTCATTTTAAAATATGTGTGTTTATGCTAAAGCATTAATTTCAACATATAAAATGCATTCTTTTAATTTATTTTGCACGATAGATGATGCTGAACAGCACCAATATGAAGAGTGGCTTGTACATACTCAGCAGCTGCTACAGATGCAGCTAAAATTTCTGGAGGAGCAGATAGGAGCACATCGCAAATCTCGCAAAGCACTTTGTGCTAAGCAGCGTACAGCTAAGAAAGCAGGACGTGAATTTGCAGAAGCTGATGCTGAAAAGCTGAAACTGGTCACTGAAGAGCAAAGCAAAATACAGAAACAGTTGGATCAGGTGAGCCCTCTCTTTCATACTAATTGATTATGTCATCTCATACATCTGTTGTACATTTTCTAGATTTCCACTTTTTTTTTTTTTCCCCCTCTCGTAGGTACGTAAGCAGCAGAAGGAGCACACCAATCTGATTGCTGAATACAGAAGTAAGCAGCAGCAACACCAGCAAGGCTCTTCCATGCTAGCATCTGGTCCCTCAACCCAAGCACCCCACATGCTTTCTAAGATGCCAGGACAGATGATAATGGGTCAACAAGGAGGGCCGATGATGGGTCAAGTACCTGGAGGGATTCCACAAGGGGGAATGCCAGTTAGAATGCCACAAGTCCATCCATTTCCAGCTGGCCAAACTCCTCACCCTGGGGCACTTGGCACTGGGCCACCTGGCCCCACTGGTGGATTTTTTCCACAAGGGACTGGTGCACAAGGACCAGATCCAAGGGTTCTTCAGGAAAGGCAGCTGCAACAAAGGATGCAGATGGTTCAAAAACTGCAACAGCAGTTTATGATGGGACAGCAACCTGTGGCAAATCAAAGCCAGCAGTCTGTTATGAGTCAACAGGCTGGACCTATTGGTGGCCAGGCACCTCAAGCATTGATGAGCAATGCAGTAATGGGGCAGCAGCAGCCAAACATACAACAGGGAATAATGTCTACCCAGCAACATCAACAAGGTCTTATGCAGATTCCTCAGAGCATGATGGGAAACCAGGCAGTTGGACCAGCACAATCAAACATCATGGCCCAGCCAATGACTCCGAAACAAAATATGATGACGGGTCAACAAGCTGTGGCTGGAAATCTACCAGTGCAGCAGCTGCAGAGACCTCAGGGTTTGATGGGGCAACAAGTTCCCAGTGAACAACAACATGTGCTTAGAGGGCCACAGGGCCAGCTAACGCTGCAGCAGCAGACTATTTTGGCACAGCGTATGCTCATTTCACAGCAACAGAATACAGCAAAGAATCTAGTACAGCTCCAACAGCAGCAAATACCACAGCAGAGACAACTGACACAAATGGGTGGACCAGAACAGCAAGGGACAATGGGAACCCCCCCTTCTAGTGGTGTTCAAGGAAATGTTGACATTTTGCAGCAGGGTGCTCCAGGCCTCTCTCAAGATAGGAGCCCAGCTCCTAAAGATGGTGGAATTCTTAGTCCCAAAACCCCACCCCAGCAAGCCGGATCTTCAACACCAGGCCAGATCCAACCCGGGCCAAGTGGAGACCTGCAGGGGGCAGTTAGTCAGCAATCAGCAACTGTTGCTTATGTGGTTCCACAACAGCTACAAGCAACACAGCAGCAACCAGGACAAAATGCTGGCTCAGCACAACAGCATAGCTATGTGAATAACCAGCAGACTGGTTTACAACCTCAAGAACAGATGCAACTTGCCTTACAACGGCAAAACTCTGTTAATATAGAACAAGTGAAACAGGAAGGTCAACAAATGTGTTATATTGCTCAGCAGCTACAACAAGGCGGTCAAAATGCTGCACAAATTCAGGGCATGCTAGCACAACAGAGTGGACAGAATCAGGCTGTAATACCCGGTAATCCAAATCAGCAGCAAGATGTATTGGCCCAACAACAGCTAAATAGAAATCAACAAATAATGATGACTCAAAGGGCAGGTGCACCCCCTGGACAAATACGAGCTCCTATTAACATTCAAGCCTTAATTGCACAGAACCCTCAGTTATGTCACCTACCTCCTAACCAAATTCAGGCAATAATTGCTCAGCGGCAGGCTCAACAGCAGGGTCAGATGCTGAGACTGCAGGGACAGACACAGGGCCAAATTCGACCTCAAGGCCCACAACCTGCTGGTCCAAGAATGCCAGGGCTTGAGGCACAGCAGCACCCCTATGGGTTTGCTGCTAAGCAAGGTCCAGTTGGACCTTCACAGCATCAAGGAGTTATTGGGCAGCCCTCTGTCATGGCTCCACAGTTTCAAAATGCTGCATCGCTGCACCCTCCACAAACCTCACAAGGAGTATCGCCTCAATACAACACAACCACCCAACAGCAGATGATGATGCAGCAGCAACATCAAATGTTGAGAGGCCATGTACCTTTGGCAAGACCAATGATGAGTCAGGTTCGTCCAACACCTCTAGGTCACATGGCTAGACCAATGTCTCCTCGTCAACTTATGGGTCAGGGATCACCTGGTAGCCCTCATTCTGGTCCGCAAAGACAAATCATGGGTATGCGCCAGACTCCACCAGGTCAAGGGCAGTGTCTTGGTGTAAGAGCACTTAGCCCCTTTCAGGTTTCTCCTTCTCATGTTGGTTCAGCTGGCTCTTCTGTTCAAGAAGCTGGCTCAAGTCCAGCATCATTTAGTAAAAATGATTTTGGTACTACTTCTCTCTCTAACCACCCATCACCCGCATCTAGATCAGATTGTGGAGCTGGAAAAAACAGTCCGTTTAGTAATGCTGGAACGTCAGCAGCCTCACCATTAAGATCACCTATAGCTAAGGCCCCACAAGAAGTATCTGTCCTCAAGTCTGAGCCCCTGGTTCCAGGACCCCAAAAGCCAATAACTCCTATTCCCCTTAATGGCCCATCTCCTAAGTCAGTGTCCAATTTGCCACAGCAGTCAGTTTCGGGAGCTGTTGATGGTGAAGTATCTAATGAAAGGGATGTGTGCAAAATTACACTGCAAAATATAAAACAGGAACCACGAGAGGTAAATTGTGACTCAGGAGATAGTGGAGAAGCTTCTTCTGCAACTATTAAGCGAGAAATCATTGGTGACCCCATTAATACCAGTAATATCTCAGGCCCTGGAAATCTGCCAGACGACATAATGGGCCAAATTCCCAGAACAGAGACGGGCCAGCAACTTCTGCAGAAACTTCTTCGAACCAAGAGTCTACAGTTGCCATCACAGAGGCCATCTGATGGTATCCACAATGAAATTAATGGACATATTAACAGTAAGCTGGCAATGTTGGAGCAAAAGCTTCAGGAGACACCACGTAACATGGAGGTAAAAACATGCATATAGTTGTCCATTAATATTAGGTGTAACATGTTCATAAATAAACACTTTATCTCTGCTCTTTTCATCCATTGTTTGACTAGGATCTCCAGTCAATTACTAAAAGACCACCTGTAACAAAAGCCAAGCGGACTACAAAGGCTGGAGAGCGGGGAGCAAGTGCTCGCAAAAAGAACAAAAAAGATGAGGTTGGAAAAACAGAAGCAATAATGAAGCAACTTAAACAAGTAAGGACTGTGAAGTCATTTTTAGTTATTTAACAAAAACCGTGTGATGAAGAAAAAAATTCCCTGCTTTTCCATTTGTAATTTCTTTTTTCTAGGGCTTAAGCAGGTCAATTAGATTATTTTCCTATAAGAAGATACATCTTGGCTTGCTACTCAGATTGTATATCTGCTTAGCTCTGCAGTTATCTTTCTGGGTGTGGCTTCGCAGTAGCTCATTTACATACACCCTGGAACAGCATGCGCAATGGATGAGTAGAATAAAAATTTGGTAATTAAGAGAATTTTGGGGATGGGAAAAAAAACTGTTCAGTTCAGGGACCTCTGAGACCTACATTAACTTCAGGAAATAGTAAGATGTGTGACATTTTTAAAAGAAGTGCACATTCAAAAAAAATTGTTTGCACCACTTATTTTGTAATCACTTGAATGGTCTAGGCTTTGGCACTGCAAATCCAATTTTGCAATAATCAGTAACCTACGTTATTTTGTGCAGCACTAATTGTTATGCAGCACTTTACTGCCCCAGCTTTGATCAGTGTTCAGTAATCAGCTTTTCCTCCTTAAATCCTCTTAGGGACTGTCTCTTCTTCCTTTGATGGAGCCTTCTATTACTGCTAGTCTGGATTTGTTTGCTCCTTTCGGCAGCAGTCCAGCTAATGGCAAAACACAGTTGAAGGGCTCTTTTGGAAATGCAGTAATAGACAATATTCCAGACTACTATTCCCAGCTCCTTACCAAGGTACAAACTAATTCCGTACTACTATGAATTGCTAAATATGACTGCTAGTAATGTTTGAGTCATGATGGATTGTCTGCTGGATTGTACGATAAATTTACATGCTGGATGCTTTATTGGCTTGTTTTACTTTTTCCTCAAATTAGAATAACCTCAGCAATCCTCCAACACCACCTTCATCACTTCCCCCAACTCCACCTCCTTCGGTGCAGCACAAACTTTTGAATGGAGTGACTGCAGTAGAGGAATTGGCAGAGCCGCAGAAAGAAAGGGGAAATTCAGAGGATGCCGCAGGTAGCTAAAATGATCATTCATGCCAGTATCAAGTTGCAATGCTTTATGTTGACATGAATCAAACTACATTGAAATTATCTTTTCTGTACACTTTAGACTCCGTTGCTGAGGAAGTAAAGAGTGTCGACATACTAGCAGCTCTTCCCACTCCTCCACATAATCAGAATGAAGATGTGAGGTATGCAGTAGAATAAAAAAAAAAATCTTATAGGTCTCATTGTATACTAATGTATGACTTGCATATGATGGTAAACCTACGGTGGTAAATGGATTACTTTCAGGATGGAGAGTGATGATGACAGTGATGTTCCAGACACCATTGTACCTGCATCATCACCTGAGAGCCAGTTTGGGGATGACACATCACGCTTTCCTCACCTTTTAGAACTTAAAGAAGAGGAGGAACATAGAGCCCTTTCTCCTGTTATTCCCATGATTCCACGCTCTGCGATTCCTAGTATGCTTTATGACATTTATTATTGCTGTCAGTTGTCCTGTCAAAATATAATTAAGTCATCTAATCTTTTCACAATTATGTCCAGGTTTTGCAGAATCCAAACCATTTGAGGCAGTGGAGGGAAAGGCTAGTTCCTCATCTGTTCCCTGGGATAAGGCCAAAAGCAACGAAGTGTCTGTTACCTTCACACTCTCTGCAGCTGCAGCCAAGGTATTTACACAATAGACACTGTTTAAATCTGAAAGACAAGATTATTGTCTTGCTTTTGACCTGGAACATTTGTTCTCGCTTTAGAATCTGAACTCTGTGATGGTGGCAGTTGCCCAACTACTGAACGTGCGTATGCCAGGGTCCTATGAAGTGGCTTTCCCCCGGAGTCCTGGTAGAGCAGGTGGTGTTGGCGCTGGAAAAACACCTGAATCCACCAACCCAGGTAACTAGTGTTTAAACAAATTATTACAATTTCCTTTTTTTTGCCTGAATTACATTAATATGTTAATTAAAAAAATATGTTAAACTGTTAATATGTCAGTTTTCATTCTTGCTTAGAGATTATATTCCTGAAATTGTAATGTCAGGGATTGACTGCTTTTTGGAAACTTTTTTGGGGCATTGTAATATAATGGGCACTAGCTAACACTTGGTCTGTTTCAAACATGGTTCTTTTTTTAATTTCCATTATGATTTGAATTATTTTAGGACCCCTATATGTTAAGACTGATCCATCTGCAAACCAAGATGCGGAATGGCTCAAGCAGTTTGATGTTTCCTTGCCAGGCTGTACTCTGAAGAAGCAAGTCGACATTTTGTCTCTGATCAAACAGGTTGGTTATTCATTCAGTTTAAAGCTATAGAAGAATCATTATTTTTTTAGCTTGTTGATAAATATCCCTCCGAAAATAAAATGGCTTTTCCGTCCTTTAGGAATATGCTGAGCAAGAGGATCGACCAGCTCAGCACTGTTACATGACAAATGTGTCAGACCTGGATGTGCGTCATCTTCCTGTTATTCCTGTTGAGGTATCTCCTCCACCTTCACCTTCACCACCTCCACCACCATCACCTCCTCCACTACCACTGCCACCACCACCATCTATCTGTGCTGAACCTGAAGCCGTCACCCAGTCTAACCCTCCTGCTCAACAAGAACCTGAACGAGAGCCTCCTACTCAACTCAAGTCACCCTCCGCTTCTAGCCCTAGTGCTCCCATTAAAACAGAGCCGCCAAGTGAACCTTTGACAACAGATCAGAGCGCCCCTGTTAAGACTGAGCCTGAGGAGATCGTATTAGCCCCTCCGGTCGCTCCATCTGAAGAGTCTGCTCTTGTTGCAGCCTCTGGCTCAGCATCTCAGGAGTCACTGATTATGGAGATCTCCCCCAAACTTATTAAGCAGCGCAGACCTTTCTCAGAGGATGATGAAATACGTCCCAAAATCAAGAAGTGGAAAGGTGTGCGCTGGAAACGCCTTCATTTGATCATCACCATTCGTAAGGGCAGCTCCAAGAAGGAGAACAGTCGAGAGGTGTCGGAGCTCATGGAGCGTCTGCGTATCACTCTCAGACCAGAAAAGCTGCCACGTGATAAGCGCAAGTGCTGCTTTTGCCATGAAGAAGGCGATGGAGCTACTGATGGTTCAGCTCGTCTTCTTAACATTGATGTCGATCTGTGGGTGCATCTCAACTGTGCCCTGTGGTCTACCGAAGTCTACGAGACTCAGGGTGGTGCACTCATCAATGTAGAGGTCGCCCTTCGGCGCGGACTTCGCACGCGCTGCGCATGCTGCCAGAAGACTGGTGCCACCAACAGCTGTAACCGTCTCCGCTGCCCCAACGTCTACCATTTTGCCTGCGCCATCCGAGCGCGCTGCATGTTTTTCAAGGACAAAACCATGCTGTGCACCCAGCACAAGCTGAAAGGCCCTAGTGAGGAGGAGCTCAGCAACTTCGCAGTCTTCCGAAGAGTGTACATCGAGCGAGATGAAGTGAAGCAGATTGCCAGCATCCTACAGCGTGGCGATCGCATACACCTCTTCCGAGTTGGTGGGCTCATCTTCCATGCCGTGGGTCAACTCCTCCCCTCTCAGATGGCTGCTTTCCATTCGCCTACTGCCATCTTCCCTGTAGGTTACGAGGCCACGCGCATCTACTGGAGCACCCGTGTGCCAAACCGACGTTGTCGCTACCGGTGCCGGATCAGCGAGCAGGATGGCCAACCCTTGTTTGAAGTGCGTGTGCTGGAGCATGGACAGGAAGATTTGCACTTCCGGGACAGCAGTCCAGACGGTAAATAGCTTTACTGTGTTTGCTGTGTAAGTGTGAATTATTGGAGCTGCAATGGATTGAGTGGAGAAATTTCGTTCTCATGTTCTTGTTTTAAAAATTAGGCATATGGAACAACATTGTGCAGAACGTTGCCAAGCTGCGTGAAGAAGCAGCCATGCTGAAGCTCTTTGCCGATCATGTAAAGGGGGAGGAAATGTACGGACTCACTGTCCATGCAGTCATGCGCATCACTGAGTCGGTATGACATGATTTGCAACACTGATTAACTTAATTTTAATTAATTACGATTTTCACTTTCAAAGAAAAACATCTTTAACGACCCTTTTACTGCAGCTTCCAGGAGTGGAGAACTGTCAGGATTACACGTTCCGATATGGCCGCCATCCTCTCATGGAGCTTCCTCTTATGATTAATCCTACTGGTTGCGCACGCTCTGAGCCCAAGATTCTCACGCACTGCAAACGGTAAGGTCGTCATATGTTCAGTTATTACAGTTTCTATTGTGTGTAGTTTTGCCTTTTCATTGGAGAGGCAAGATGTCTCCTGGATGTATTTCTAACATGAAGCTTTTTTTTTTTTTTTTTTTCTGTTTCTGTAGGCCCCATACATTGAATAGCACAAGTATGTCCAAAGCCTACCAGAGCACGTTTACAGGAGAAATCAACACACCCTACAGCAAGCAGTTTGTCCACTCCAAGTCCTCACAGTACAGGCGGTTGAAAACTGAATGGAAGAACAATGTGTACCTGGCTCGCTCTCGTATCCAGGGACTTGGCTTGTATGCAGCTAAAGACTTGGAAAAACACACTATGGTCATCGAGTACATTGGTACCATCATTCGTAATGAGGTGGCAAATCGACGGGAAAAAATCTACGAAGAGCAGGTTTGGAAAGTTTTAAAACAACACTTTTTTTTTTTTTTTCTCTCCAGAACATTTACATTTACTGACATTTGAAATATTGTTCCCAATCAGAATCGTGGGATCTACATGTTCCGCATTAATAACGAGCATGTAATAGATGCCACCCTCACTGGCGGCCCTGCTCGGTAAGACCCTCGCAGTTAGTGCGTTTTTCTATTTTGCAATTATTGAGACTTTTATTGTATTCATTCGTGTTTTATGTGCACCGTTCCAGCTACGTGAACCATTCCTGCGCCCCGAACTGTGTTGCGGAAGTTGTGACGTTCGACAAGGAGGACAAGATCATCATCATTTCCAGTCGTAGAATCCCGAAGGGTGAGGAGGTAAGGATCATGCACGGTAGACTAAAATAATTCTATTATATGATTTGTATCACATACTGGGAGAAAGTCTTGAGCCACCCCTTATTTCATTGTATTGAATAAAATTATGTAAACTACCTTAAATATGTAAATTAGACTTCAAAGCGACTAAAGACAAAATTTAAAATTGGTTTGTTTATGTAACAACCTAAGCAGCAACCTCATTTACCTGTTCCAACCATTCAGCATCACCAGTAAACTAATCACCGGCCTGATCATCTGTCATCTGCACCTGTTTTTCACTGGTTCATGCCTCAAGTTAGATGGATTTTTGTGCTTGATTGATTCATAAGTCACTATGTGGCTTAACAAACAAACATTCCTCTAAACTGGTCATGTACAGGAAAAATTGGCAAAAATAATAGGCAAAAAAAGGCCTTCAGGAAGCCTGGAGAACTATTCCTTAAAACGCAAAATGTGAAGAAATGAGGGGTGACTCGAGACTTATCCACAGTACTGTACATGTTGTGCATTGATCCATGTATAAATCTTTTTTTTTTTTTTGTGTGTGTGCTCTTTTTCTCTCTCTCTGATGAAACAATAGCTGACCTATGACTATCAGTTTGACTTCGAGGACGATCAACACAAGATCCCTTGCCATTGCGGAGCCTGGAATTGCCGAAAGTGGATGAACTAACGGGGAGAGAGAATGTGCGAGACATGCCTTCGCTCCCTGGTGCCAGATCACTTCTGCGCCAAAGCCTCGTTTTAACATTACTACCCAGATCATAAGCTGTCCTGAAACAAGAGGGAGAGCAAACGTTTGCTCTCCATCAGCTGAAAGAAAAGACTTTTGATATGTACCATCAGGAGCCAAAGCTTTGAGAGAATAAAATTCAAAGCTACGACTCGTTTTTCTGATGAGCTCAACTGTTTGCTTGAATCTTCTTGTTGAAACTCGCCTCTGCCAAAAGCACCTCCTTCCTACTTCCTCTACTGTTCTTCTTCAATAAGCTGGCTGGAATCAATCCTCTCGACATCTACCAAAATTTCTGACTCTGTATCATATCAATACACTTAGGGTAGAACTCAGTGAAGAAAGTTTGATTAAAGCCATTCAAGTACTGAAAAATGAACTAATACTTTATCTTTGGACCTATCTTTTATTCTTTGGTTGTTTTTTTTTTCTTCTCCTCTTCTTTTTTTTTTTTTTCCCCCTCTTCCTACCACCTTGTCACCCCAGAACAACACTCTCCCATCAAGTCAGCAATGAAGATTGACAAAATGGATATTGGCAAGACAATCCTGGAGTGGCTCAGACCAGAACTATGTACCTATTGTGAACAAGATGTACGATAATATAAAGTTTAAATGCTATTTGACCTGTGGCTCAAAAAAGGCACCAGATTTTAGAGTTTTATTATATTGAGTTTAAAGGTGGGTTTGGTTGACCCAGTCTACCTCATTGAGTTTGTGGAAAGTGACTGCTTTGTATGAAACTATTAATTGCTACTGTGCAAAGGCGAAGGGAGGAAAGTTTTCATGGCAGTCGCCTTTCTTGGTTAAAGCAGGGAAACTTCAGCAGCTGGTTTGCTCCTCTCTGTGTTGCTTATTATTTACAGTAGTGAGCCATTTGCAACTTACCACAATACACAACGACAGAGCCTCTACGACAGTCTTTCAGCACGATCATGCATTATTCAGAGCAATCAACAACCAAATGGGTGTCTAAGTCTACAAGGCCACCTAGTCTAAACGACTGTAGTTCTCATGTAGCCATTTTCCTTTCCATTACCTGTCTGACTATTTGCAGCTAGAAATCATGCTTTTTTTTCCCCCCTCATATGTAAGCGCACAACCAAATCCACTCTTACCCAGACAGACTGAGTAACAGAATGACCTTCAAGTGAAGCAGGGTGCTGTTTTTTTTCCCCCTTTCTTTTCCTTCTTTCCTTTCTCGCTGTTCAATTCAACAACCCTCAACTGACAAAGATTGATGCCTGAGGCTCTTGACTAACAAATTGTAACTTACGATGCAAGACTACTACTTTTTTTCCCCCCTTTTGTCATGTTCTCCATTTTAATTTTAAATACCCCATGTTTTATAGATCTCCATCTTCTCACTCCGAGCGACTCTTCATATATCTCTTTGTCTTTGTAATACTTAGTGGACTGTTGTAAACTTACTGTAGTGAGCCTTTCTCTGCCTGAGCGCAGGCAGGCTGTATAATAACCCGTAATACGGTGTGAGAGCTGTCGGCACTGTTTTTTTTTTTTTCGTGAGGCTGAAGCGAAGGCTGAGAAAGACTTTTTTTTTTTTTTTTAAGAAAAAGGGCATTTGTTTTTTTCATTCACAATAAAGTAATTTAAAAACAATAGTAAATCTGCAGAGAAGGGAGCCGAACAAAGTCTCCATGAACTGCATAGTGCTTTGTTCCTTCCTCCCCAGATGTATGACCTCATATTAAAAAGTAATGCAACTTGTACAAAATGTATATATTGGTGGGGCAAAAAGCTGTTTATCCTACCCCTTTTTAATGAATAAAATCAAAATTCTAGAGAAATAAAATCGATGGAATAAGAGAAACCACTGGATATCATTTTATCAGAAAGATTAAATGTGTATATATCTATAAATATATGTAAAATGGAAAAACGAAGTAATATCTTGATATGTATATGACTCAGAGTGTCTTTTTTTTTTCCATTTACTTGTTTTTCTATTAGCATTTTTTGCTATTAAACATATACAGACATACAAAATAGTGATGGTTATCATGTGTTCACCAATGATCTGGAAGAGTGTTTGAGGTGAATGAGAAAGCTGAGACAGAATTCATGTTTGATATGATACTTTATGCTTGGAAGACGAGTAGTAGAATGGTGCATAGCATATGTGTATTTATGTAATATTGTTCACATAGATTTCTTCTTTTAATATTATTTATGCTACTGCTTGTGAAATACTGAAACTG
Organism: Heterobranchus longifilis; assembly: GCA_028570985.1. NCBI lineage: Eukaryota > Metazoa > Chordata > Actinopteri > Siluriformes > Clariidae > Heterobranchus > Heterobranchus longifilis. The sequence goes on along the minus strand of JAOVVB010000018.1, from coordinate 5,065,192 downwards.
GTCCCAGAATTGGTAATTGGTTACCAGTGATTTTTATTTTATTTTTTAAAAATTTAAAGCAAGGTTTCTTATATTACACTGTTTATGAAACGATGAGTGTCATATTTTCCTTCCCCCTAGAACTGAACGTGTTTGTATAACACTTGTGAAATGGCAGTATAGACAGTGCATGGTTTGATTTCCATGATTCCATAATTCAGTCATTAATCCCAAGACAAACGTTTGACTAAACGCAGAACTGATGAACCTTTTTAGTCCTGTGTATTTTGCCATTTTAAATCTCGCAGACGCTCACTGGAGTTTAGTAGGACCTCTTACCTTCCAGTTTGTTCTATATTAATTTAAACCCTCCCTGCATATATATATATATATATATATATATCATTTAATTTAATTCAAAATGCATTGCTTTTTTTTTTTAAAGCCCAGCCTACTTTTTAAAAAAAGATGCTGCATCTGTACAGCAGAGCTACTTTGAGGAAGATAAATAAAAATTTCTATTGTATGTGGCATGTTTTGTATGGATATAATTTTGAATTGTAAATATTTTTTGATGATGATGATGACAGAGGTTGCATCACTTTATATACCGCTGCCCGTTACCCTTCCCTATTCTGTTTTCTTTGTCTTTGCTTTATTTCTTGTAAAGAAGAATAAAACTCATTTTAAATACAGCCTTTTCATCCTGGTTTCTCGGCCATTCTGTTCGGGAGCTGCTACTACTGTTTGCCGATCCTGATGGTAGTTGAACTACGTTTTGCATTAGCAACCACTTTATTATATGTCTCAGGGAACCAATACTATAGAAATTAAAATTAGATACAGTACAGATTTACTGTCCTCTAACAACAACAACTCAACATGCAGACTTTGTCTACATAACTGGAAAATGAGTACACTCTAAGTGAACGTGTCAAAACTGTGTCCAAAGTGTCAATATTTTGCGTGAGCACTATTATCTAGCACGGCCTTGATCATCCTAGGCGTGGAATTCACCAGAGCTGGATAACAATGGAGGTTGTTGCTGGGATTCCCTTCCACTCCTCCATAATGATATCAATGAGCTGCTGGATGTTAGACACATGGTGCATTGCCATCTTCCACTTGAGGATGCCCCACAGGTGCCCAATATCGTTCAGGTTGGAGACGTACTTGGCCACTTCATCACCCTCAGCTTCCTCAGCAAGGCAGTTGTCATCTTGGCGGTGTTTTTGGGGTCATCATGTTGGAAAACTGCCGTTTGGGACAGTTTTTCAGGGAGGGCATCATGCTCTGCTACGGGACGTGCTGGAATCCATGTTTTCCAGCCCAAGACCATCATGCTGCTACCACCACCGTGCTTAATTGTAGGCAAGAGACAATTTTCTTGGTACTCCTAACCAGGGCGTTGCCACACACGCTGGACACCATCTGACGCATACAAGTATCTATAAGTTTGTCTCATCAGACCACAGGACGTGGTTCCAGTAATTCATGCTCTTGGACAGGTTGTCTTCAGCAAACTGTTTGCATTCAGGGTGCTAATGATCTTCTTGTAGCCTAACACATCTTTGTGGAGAGTAACAATTCTATTTCTCAAATCCTCTGAAAGTTCTTTGCCGTGAGGTGCCATGTTGATCATTCAGTGGTCAGGATGAATTGTACTCAAATTTGAAATGCTATAATAGAAGATACTCAAATTTATATGGTCCTATCAAACACAGGAACATGATGAATGGGACATGTGACTGGGCATGGTTAAAGATGGACAGCTGTTATCACTTAGGGTGTATCACTTTTGTTGCCAGCTTCTTTGACAATAATGGCTGTATGTTGAGTTATTTTTAGAGGACAGTAAATCTATACTGTTATACGAGTGAGACATGGACTATTCTACAATACAGTACAGTATATCCAAGTTTCATTTCTATAGTATAGCTCTTTGTGAAGATGTACCAAAATGTTCGCTGAAATTAGAGGGGTGTACTCACGTTTGGGAGATACTGCATAATGTATGCTAGAAGAACACGAGTATCTCATCTTGATTTTTGGGTTTGTAAGAAGTCTGTTTCTAAAACGTCTTTGTTTAGACAAAAAAAAAAAAAAACTTGTTTTGGACTTGAGTTTTTGTTAATTGAATAAGTTTAGTTTAATTAGTTTTAAAAAATGCTAAAAAAATGTGGGATTGATTTGAAGAATTATTATTATTATTATACACTTTACTGCAAAAAAGTGTTAAAATTTGTATCAGAGTTATGATACAGTTTAAAAGGGCCAGGAATTTATTGCAACTTTGCAATACAACTTTGGCAATTACAAATTAAATGCACCGTTTCACCAATTACAGATTCTCAGTATGCTTATATATATATATCTTCATAGGACATATCAGACTATAAATCTGTATATTATCTGTATATACACTGTATACTGTTTTTCAATGTCCATCTTTCTCACATATATTTCCGACTAATACTGTACTTGCTACAAAACACCCCTGACCCTTCGAGGGTCTCCATGGACTCCACTAGAGTTCTGAAGGTATGCTGTGGTATCTTGCACCGAGTTGTCAGCAGCAGATGCCTTTAAGTCCTGCATGTTGCAAGGCTGAGCCAACCTATGGATCAGACTTGTTTTTTTTTTCCTAACACATTCCATAGATGTTTGACTGGATTGAGATCTGGAGAGACTGAAGGTTGAAAAACTTCAATGCCTTCAGGGATTACATCTTCATTAAGGGGTGTACGTGGTCGGCAAAAATGTTTAGGTGGGTGGTACAGTATGTGTCAAAATAACATCCACATGAATGCCAGGACTTTGAATGAATGGATTTCCCAGCAGACTGTTGCTCAGAGCATCACACTGATTCTGCTCACTTGCCTTTTTTCCCCCCATTTTGCATCCTGGTACCTTTTCTTCCCCGGGTAAGCAACGCACAAGTCACATGACTTAGAAGCAAACATGATACATCTGACCAGGCACCTTCTTCCACTGATCTATTGTCCAGTTCTGATCCTCACACGCACATTGTAATCACTTCTGGCGGTGGACACTGGTCTGCATTGGTATCCTGCCTGGCTATGCAGCCCCATACACTGGACAAACTGAGTGCACTGTGTCTTCTGACCCCTTTTTATCCAGCATTAACCTTTTCAGCTATTTCAGCTACACTATCTCTTCTATTTCAGACTACACCGGCCAGCCTTCACTCCCCACATGCATCAATGAGCCTTTGGCCGCCCATGACCTCGTCAGCAATTTTTCCTTCCTTAGACCACTGCAGTGTTGGAGTTGTTCTGACCCGCTCCTCTGCCCTTGTTTGTCCGTTTTTTTCCTGCTTCCACGAAACAATGTTCGTTGCTTAACATATCCCACCCACTTCCAGATGCCATTGAAACAAGATAATCAGTGTTATGTATAGTGCTATGAAAAAGTATTTGCCCCTTCCTGTTTTTTTTTTTTGTTTTTTTGCAGATTTTATTCAGATTATTAAACAAAATTATGAAATAAACTATGTGCCACATTTTTGGAAAGCTGAATTAAATTTCACTTACCACACCCAGGCTCGATTAATGGCAGATCTGCCAGATGGAAACCTAAATATGGCAAAAAAAAACACAGGCAAGGGCAAAGACTTTTTCAAAGCACTGTATATACTGTACACATACTCATACCACAACCTGTGTACTGTTCTCTTCTTATCCCAGGACTCTTATTTACTGAACATCCTTCAAATACTTACAACTGTTTAATCTTATAGTTAGTTTAAAAGGTATTAATTTATAATCAGTAAAAAAAATAAAAATAAAATGTATAATCCCACCAGTAGCCATTGTTGTAGTCAGAGTAGCCATCTCTAGTTTGCTCACTCTGTGTCAAAATTTGCTTCTGGATTTTTATAAAGCTGATTTATGACTATTAGAGTATGTACTATAACTGACTGAATAATAAATTATTAAATTTGATTATAGGTTAGGGACAGTCTTTCATTTTACAATCTTCTTCTATATTAATGAATTCATCATTCCCCAATACAAATTTTCAGTCAAATGGAAAGTAAAATGCTACTAGAAACAAAGTATGCATCTTATCTTGTAATTAAAGAAACACAGACATGAAGATAAGAAAACAAAATGTATTAATTATGTACAACTTGAACAAACCCCCAACAGAAGTTGCATTAGGCATGGGTTTAACATATGGTTTAAATTACAGCATCCAGTCATTGTGACAAAACAAACAAGGGCAGTTAGTCTACACACCAGTGTGATTCTTCCAGTAAGTGGCCTGACTAACATCTGCTGTAAAATCCCTCCTAGTGTCTGAAGTCTCAGGAAGTATTTGCTGTATGAATGTCTCACAATCAAACAGGAAAACACAAGAGTTCTAAATAAAAAAGAGGCAATGACAAGTCTATTTTTCCCAACGTTAGCCAAATAAAAATTCCAGTGCTCGACTCAGAGGATGCTTGTGAATTGTCAGATTATACAGAATGATTAAAGAAATGTTAACAGTTTTTTCTTTACAGTAGTTTTTTTTTTTTTTTTGGTAAAATGGCTAGGAAAATCCGGTAGGCATTTTTTTGTGGGGGTGGGGAGTTATAAATCATTACAGCACTGTAATGTGAGGTTATGTCATATCAATGTTAACCAGTGTTCCTCTGTATAGTAATCTAAGCAAGATTGTATCTGTACTCAAACAAAATGTATCCTGACTTATCAAGATTCACGACACAACTGTGTGCATACATCCACTGTGCTCAAAGCAACCATTACAGATCTTGTATATCCTCCTGAAACAGCCAAGGTAAAACCCTAGAGGTCTCACACACACACACACACACAGACACACATCACATTGTATTTCTGTTCCAATACTTTTTAAAGAATTCTACAAAACCGCATCAGGAACATGTTAATTTGTTAAATGTTTTCACACACTATGCAGACCCGTGTGTCAGATACTGGAAAAACTGGAAGTTACTCGGACAGTAAACAGAAAACTATGCTTCGAGAATTTCATTCATGCAAGGAACTCAGTCAGTAGTACCTTCCCATTGGCTTGAATTAAAATCTATAAAATACATGATGAAAACATATCATAGAAAGTTGTAGATTATAAATGTTACATTATAAATAAGCAGATACATCAATGCATTATTTTTTACATGAACCATTTACAGGTCGCTTCTGAAAGTGGAACAGCAGTCACTTTCTGCCACTTCCCCAAAGGTACAATAGTGCAGTTCATAAAATCCTATTGATAGAAGACCAGTTGGGTATAGAGCATGCTCGAAAAAGGGGAAATAAAAACAAAAACAAACAAAACTGAACTAACTATGAATGAATTATGCTACATTTCTTGCCCTAAATTTGATGTCTGCACAGCATTATATATTGTACACATCATCTTAGTATCATTAATTAATGGCCATAACCTGAATGAGCATTAATCTCACAGTGTCCTGAACAGCTACATTATACATGTAAAAAAAGAAAAATTGGGGGGGGGTAGGGAAACCCCACCTCTCTGATAAACAGTCAACCGAACATATATCTTAATGCGTATAAGAAACATGCCTTTTTGTACAGCAAGTCTAGGTCGCAATATTAATCAGTTAAATAATTAAGTCTTGAATTCATGTTCATACGAGCATTTTCTCAGCAACCTGATATTTACATTCAACTCCTCAAATAAATTTATTTTCTTGAACGGCGAAAAAAAACTACACTGCAACCTGGCCTCACTGCCGGTGTCATAGTCTCTCAGATTCCTTACTTTGTCCTTTTTCTATGCCAAAGGCAGATAAAATCAGAAATCACAACCTCACCACCACAGTTTAGAACAAGCTATGATTCAGAGTACAACATAATGTATGGGCTAAAAGACACACACAGAATAAGACCGCATATACATCCATGCTCATACACAAAAGTCCATTTTCAGGGCAAAATTGTTTTAAAATTGCCTTGGAAAGAAAAAAAAAGAAAAAAAAAAAAAAAAAAAAAAAAAAGGTCCATTCGGTGGAAGTTTGTAGAGGCGGTGTGATGGATACGGACACTGACAGACCGGATTGGGAGCCCATGGAGGGATTGAAGAACAGCTGGAGTGGCCTAAAGCTCAGTAGTTTTGGCTAAAAAGGTGAGGTAGTCCCTGTCACGACTTTATAAAAACGGTGTCTGAAACTGGCAGGTCACTCAGAGTGTGCGTCTCTGGGGGAGCGGCAACCCGTGTGTGCATCACATCTTAACATCCTCCTGCACGCTGAGCTGTGAGAGCGTCTTCTTAATGCGCAGCGCCGTGAGTCTGGCTGCTCCGTTAGCGTACCAGCACTCGCGCATGATCTTCCCCATCACCCTCAATGCCTTGACAAACACACAAACAGTTTTATGATCAACATTTTAAAGCCTTTAAACGATACTTAGAATGAAGGGGTGCTAAACAGGGTGTATACCTCGTAGCTCTGCCACCAGTTGGGCACATTGGGTCGCAATCTCTGGTCGCACACAACCTTCCTCATCTCCTCAATGGAAGGGTCAGAGGGCACGAGGTCGTAGTAAGGCAGCTGGTACTCCTCATGGACGCCTGTTGGAATAAAGCGACGGTAAAACAAAGTCATGATTTACAGTCAGTGATGACTAAACCCATTATCGGAACTTGTAAATAGCGACATGCAATATGAGAAGGAAAACAAAAAACTTAATACAATCCTATACTGATCAGCAATGCGCAAAAGAAATTTATAATATAAACAACTTTTATCTATTGCAAATATAATGATTGACTCATGAACTGGTGAACCATCTGGAAACCACTTACTTTAATCATGAACAGAACACAACTGTTAAGACAGATTTTAGCAATGACAACAAAATAAGCGCTTTAGTTCATAGTTTTAGTGCTTTTAGTGATCTTACCTCCAGCATTACACCGTCTTGCTATCTCCCAGTACACCAGTCCTAATGCATAGATATCAGCACACTTAAATGAATCAAAATGCTTCATGTTGATAGTTTCATCCAGCACCTCCGGGGCCATATATCTGTAAAAACAAGCAGTTTCAAAATTAAAGTATTTGTAATGTGTCCTTACAAACATTTTCAACCAGTTAAACAGAGCTGGAGCAGTACCTTTTGGTGCCCACCCTCTGATTAGGGGCGATGTCAATAGTATCAGTGACGGACTCGTGGCGTACAGCCAGCCCCAAGTCTGCTATAGCGCAGGTGCCATTTTTCTTTACCAGGATGTTTTTAGATTTGAGATCTCTGTGTGCAATTCCAGGCTTTCCTATAGGACAAAAAATACTGCAGTTTAAAAACAAACAAACAAAAGCAAAAAACATTGCTGATTCTGTCTCGTGCTTTTACCCTGTGTGCCGAGGATCTCCATATGGAGGTGTGCAAGACCGCTAGCGGCTGAAAGAGACAACTTGATCATGCCTTCGATGGTGACTGAGTAGAGGTTCAGGTAGTCAAACAGAGAGCCGTGTTCATGATAGTCTGAGACCAGCCAAAGCTGAGTCCAGGTGCCATTGTCTGCAAGAGGACAAATGGGAAGTCAGAACAAACTAGGAATAATCTCATTTTTCATTTTTCAAAATAAAAAATAAACAATAAATACAATGTTATACGTGATATGTTATAAAGGAAAAAACAAACAAACAAACAAACAAAAAACTTAGTTGTATCTGAAGTTTTGTTCAGAACATGAACTTGACGCCTACATAATTTACACACAACAAAAACTGCCATACTGCTCAGCTAACCTGTTCTTGTTTAATGTCAATTTTCCCTCACTTTCTGAGCTCTTCTTCTCCCTCGCATTCCACACAGTTGACTATGTGGTCTCTATTGAGTGTTTAGTAGGGATAGGAATCACCTGGGATCAGCTAATTGTAATGTTATTACAACACCTTAGTGCCAATTCGATATGCAATGTGATTGTAAGCATCACGATTTTAAAAAATTCCTTATGCGATATTAGATTTCAAATCTTTATTACAATTCGAAACAAATTTTACAAATTATTCGCTCCAACCACAGAGGACGCTGTGCTTCCTGTCAACATGGGAATAGTTTATAGCGCCACCGTCAGAACTATAGAGGAATTGCAACACTTCACCACCTCAAATGCGAACATATACAAGTTAAAAATTAATTCTAGTCGGTCGGTGATACATGAATAGCCACACAAAAGAATAATCACTGAATCAAGTGAGTGCGTTTCACATAAATCTTCTTGGTTTTATTATTTTATAATTTTTTTTTAAATAAATGTTTAATTTTTAATAATATACTTTATCTTTAAAAAATATATTTACTTGCAATAACCCCAACTCTCAAAAAATGCTGGTTCATAAAACATACACTGCCGCACCCCTCACTTTCATTGAAACAAAGGCCACATTTGAAGGAATCTTCAAAATGTGACAACTTTAATATAGCTTGTGAAGGCTTTTTATGTAACACGTCACAGATAATGTTATCGCTCCATTGCCAAAGTCTGATATAAATCTAGAGTTAGCGTGCAAACACTTGAACACTTACCCTTGTTGTCTGCTGCAATGAACCCTAAAATGTTCTCGTGCCGGAGCATTATGGTCTGGTAGATCTCAGCCTCTCTGAACCAGGAGCGCTCCTCTCTGGAAGAGAAGATCTTCACAGCCACGTCTCCTCCTCTCCACTTCCCCCTCCACACCTCCCCGAAGCGGCCCTTTCCTATAATTTCTTGAAGAACAATAGTCCTTGCCACCGTCCTCTGCACGAACAGAGGTAAACCTGCAAAGCATGTAGCAAACCAGGAGTTAAGCATGTTCTGGAACAAACACACTGAAACTGTGACTGAACAAATGCGGTGGGACTGACCAGACCCAGAGCCAGAGGTGGACAAGTCGAATATGAGGTCCTGCAGGGTTTTGTCTTTGGCTAGGTAAAGGTGATCACATGAAGGATCTTCTACATCTAGCCTCTGCCGGTGGTTGTAGTTCCTCTGGTGGTGCTGGAACAGGAAGACTCCGATGATCAGCAGGAGGCAGAAGACAAAGACTGGTCCTGCTATGACTGCTACTAACTCCACTGGACCCCAGGTGTCACGCTTACCGATCACTGCAAAAGAGAATTAACTCTTGGTTAGTGACTATAGTTGTTAAAAAAGGGAGTGCCACAGAGCAACCATTTAATCAAGTAACAAAGCAATGATTACTGAGAAACTCACCATTAGGGACCTGTGGGTCGACGCTGTTACAGTAGTCTGTGTAGCAGCAGTGCGTGTTGAGCACTCCCTCCGCACTCAGACAGTAGATGGGTTGACCAGGTGGGATTAGACTCTCACGTGGAATACAGATGCGCACATGCTGCTCCTGGCCTTTAATGTAGGAGGTGGAGGCCATACAGGCCCCATCTGTCTCGCACTCATAGCCACTTTTTTCACAGTTGGTACAGTTACACTTCAAAGCTGCAGAGACAAAAAATTTAATTGATTCAGAGAAGCTGTTGCATACTTGCATCAGCTTAAAAAGCATAATCAATTTAATCATAGCTTGTCTGGCGCCATACACCTGCGAAAAACCCAAAATGAACGATTCCCGATTACCCATTAACACAAACTAACCATTAACCACTGCATTTCTCCTAGAAAATTTTAGTTTGAACATGAAAAATGCTGATGCAGCATTTCGGAGTCTTAATACTCAATAATTTATAGGCAAGGATTAACAAGCATCTTTAAAATTTAACTCCTGAAGAGAATTTTAAACTTTTGCTTAGCCCCAGAGAATTTTAGTCTTTTTTGGATTTTATTTCATTTAACCAACTATACAGGCATGACTGAGCATAAAATATATATTTTTTAAAAATGGCACTTTTTTAATCTCCGTTTCTGCTTCCAAATAATAATAATATTATCATCATCATCATCATCATCATCATCATCATCATCATCATCATCACCACCACCACAACTACTAAACATAATAATAATAATAATAATAATAATAATAATAATAATACGAGTATTTTGTGAGTTCATAATTTTTTATGACGTTGTTCCAATATTCCATGAGTGGCAAAATCTACGCCTTTTAAAAGTCATGTTAACTTTTAGTCCTGTATTATATGTCCAAAAACCCAAATGCACAGTTTTTATATCACAGTTTTATAGCACAGTTTTTATATCTTCAGACAAATAGAGAGAAGATGTAGGTGATGAACTCATGGATCCCAGTACATGACCGGTTGCAGGTGCAGGTCTGGTGCCACCAGGGGGCGAGCAAAGTCAATACGACACTGCATGGAATTGAGAAGGTGTCACTGTTAGTTCAAGCAGAGGCCATGAACGCGGGCACCAGTTTACCACCGGGCTGCATAACATGAAACCGAATCCGCCACTGCAGATGAATCCAAACAGACTGTGGAGCTGAAGCAGACTGCAGCACAGTGCTGATGGCACGGAGCAATACGTCATTATGGACAGTAGCTCGAAAGAAAAATAAATAAAAACACGATTGAAACTCAAACGTAAGCCGGGATTAAAGAGTAAGTCTTAGTAAAAAAAAAAGTCTTAGTATCCCACTTCCTGTTTTCTTAAACATGCATTTATTCTCAAGTAGATCATCTATTAAGCAACTTTGATTTTCAAGGGCATCCGAACAGACGTGTCCCATTGTCCTGGCACGTAAGCCACGTTTTATAACTATTTTTAAGCGTCATTGCTGGCGTGAATTTTTGTCTCCCCAACCAGCCGAGCTGACTGAAAGTGACTGGGATTAGAGGGGGGCCCCGGTGTCTCTGGCACACGGAGGCAGCTCAGGCGAGAGGTTGAGGTCATCGCTGGGGGGAGGGTAGGCCTGCCTGTCACGCTTCACTCACACCCTGCTCTTATCAGCCCCAGAGCTCAGCCACCAACAATGGTAGGCCACTGAGGACAAATTGTGCTGGTTTTCAAAAATAACAGGATTTGAAAACCAGGATCTGTAACGGTGACATGACCCTGGGAGTGGAAAAAGCTGATTTTTCTGTTAATCCAAGAACTTTACACCACAGTCCTTTGTAGGACTGCTACACTATAATCCCTACTTCGCTTTGCTCCGTCAACACACTCCAACTTCTGATGTTTGTACAAGACTTATATTAGTAGATCCTGTCCTTGGCACACGCGTACAAACGTACTCACTTCTCGTTTAGTTTCTTTTTGGTTTCACACTTTGGACTCTGGAGGAAAGCTTTAAACTGATTTTACTCAATGCACTTCCACTTCATTTCTCACACATGGATTGCACAAGACATGACACAGAAGCTGCCTGGCCACACCCTTTCATATGTGTACAAGCAAGAGTGTTTGTTACTATTGTTGTTGACTCACCTAATTTGAGAGCTTTGACAGTGCTGAATATTTAAACAGTCGTGGCAATAATACTCGACTGAAAGAAACAATGAGGGAGAGAAAGCAAGAACATGAGTGAGTAAGTGAGTGATTGAGTGACTGAGTGAGCAATGGAGGGAGGGACGGGTGTGCGTGTCTCTCTCTCTCTCTGTATACACAGTGATTGTTGAATGGCTGTGTTCTTTAAGGCATAAAAACTGTACTGCCAGTAACTGGCAGTGGAGCAGATCCAAGTTAACTGTTCACATGCACCAGGAATTTCCTGAATATTGCACAGGGGTGACCAGGCCCAGATAAAGTGGAAAAAAACAACTCTGTGCCATTTCCTCCCAATCATTGCACTAATATAGTGCTTTTCCATCAGGCAGCATGGCAAGGCTTGCCAAATTACCCACACTGGCACCATGCCCCCCCCCCTTTCACCCGTGAAGAATTTGGTTGCCCTTTTTGCTCAGGTACTACGCAAGCTGAGCTGTGACATACAAATACTGACTGCCTGGTCAAACGCAGTCACAGAGACATTCAGAGTAACTGTTCTTACATCAAATGCTCAAGTAGAACGTTAGATCTGTCTGCTCAAGTTATTTTTTCTGACAGATTAAAAAAAAACATTTTTGATTTATCTCCATTAATCTCACATTGCTCTGCATTTGTCAAGTACGAGGGTCGTCCAAGTCAAGCTGGGACTTGTGATGAATCCGCCACCTTCCTAATCCAAAAGGTCTGTCCAGCCACTTTGTTTATAACCTTCACAGAATATAGCTGTACCTAGTGCCCTCTACCATAGCATAGAAAAAGTTGAGACGCAGCTGCACAGCTCAGTGAGCTAGTCTGGTAATGTTTGTGCGTCAGCGTCTCTGTTTTCGCTAAAGATTAAAGTATTGGCATACTTGGCTGTGTTTGGCTGCAGGGTCGACCATTAAGTGAAATTTTGTTCCTGTGTATATTCACTAAAGATTAAAATATTGGCATGCTTGTGTTTGGGTGCGTGAAATTCCATTAAAACTGCACGCACAAGCACTGAGGAAACATGACCTCATCGAAACCCAGGCTTGGGCTCCAATTACCCTTAACAGCCCACGTATCACCAGAAAAAAAATAAAATGAAAGAGCTACCACTGCATTCCTCTGAATTTTAAACAATTGCTTTTGACTGAACTGAGATTTAAAGGCCAAATATGTGGACAACCAAATGCACATCCCTGGTGTAGTATATGGTTATAGCGTGCACTAGAGGACGAATTGCTTTGAAGACCATGAACACAGCTCCATGTGTGCTGTCTGTATGTGGCCTGTGGTACAGCTGCTGAATGGACTGTGGTCAGGTCCAGCGGTGATATTCGTCAAAAACACCACACAGCAGAGCTCCAGCTCTCTTTCAGAGCACAGCATCATCCTCAGGAACACCTCACTAACCGGCAAACAGATAGAAAATTGTTTTTGTCAGCCACGGTGTAAACAAGGGCAATGAGATCACTGAATTGCCGGTCATTACAAATAACTGATGTCAACATATGATCTCTTAACATAACGACAACAGACAGTAAATAGAGCATAAGCCCGAAATAGCAAACTGCTGAAATGTCTCGGTTATAAACAATGGTTTTGAATTCACCGAGCTAAAAGAAGTGACATGGAGAACATGTCAAAATTCCGAACTGTGACTGCCAAATCAAAGTGTCTAATATGGCATCTGATTGAAACTAAAGGCACTGAACAGGGTGTAAATGAGTATGCTCATGGATACACATAATCGGTGCCCTTACACTAGCCCTTTGTTTGGAGATTAGGCAGACATGAGGAGGGACTGGCCTGACTGTGCCTCAACAAAGCACGAATGGCCTATGAGGAGAGGGGCTGTTAGGGGGCTGGACGACCCCCCCCCCCACCCTGGGCTTTGCACTGCTGCTGGGGGAGGAAAGAGGCAGATACAGGACAGGGTTGGGGGCAGGGATCCCACTGCTCTCGACATTACAATACAGTTTCGGTCGAGGGGGCCAGCTGCGACAGTCATTAAAACCCAGTCTAGACTTTGAAGTAACCCGTAGGAAAGAGAGAATTCAGTAAAATCCCTGGCCCAGAGATCTCGCTGGCAGTGTGAAGTTCTTATCATTCCATTCTTGTTCAGACAGGAAGTGACAGACATGCAGGGAAGAAGGGGTGTGTGCGTGTGTGAGTGTATGGGGGAGTGTGCTGTTAACATTAAGTGCAAGTCTGAACGATCGGAGTGGGGTTTAGAGAGACGATGAAACCGCAAATGGATCTGGCATAAATAATTGCATATTACCGGTAAAGTGACTAAGGCCTGTGCAGGCCAAATATTTCCCCAACCCCAGAGCAATCTTGGGGTGCAAATACAATCATTTGGAGAAAACTACAAAATGACAAACCGTAATTTCTTCCTATTTATTTTTTAAAAATGTGTGGTTCTGGGCTCGCTCAGTTCCTACTGTGGCTTCCATCAGAATAATTAAAGTCCATCATCCTCCTTTTGTGTCATACAGAACAGGATGCCGGGGGCCAGAGGGAGCAAGCCGACTATGAGAGTGCTGTTACCCAAGATGCAAAAGGCTGAAATGAGATCCATAGAGCCCCCAGACAGGGAGCTGATTAAGACATGCTGACGCCACCAGACAGAGCATGCACACACACTCCTGTGCACCAACACACACACACACTTACAAAATCAATACAGTGGAAGGAGGAGCATCTTTTCTGTTCTCGTAGTCAAGTTACCTGTCTGGTCCAAAAGCAGAAACCTTTTTCACCCCAGGAATCATAAGACTTCATCTGTCCAATATGTATACCCCCCAGGTGATTCAGTCATTCAGTCGTGTGCAACGTAACGCGAGGAATAACATGGCGCAATTTTAAAATTAACAAATGGTTAAAATTAACGAGTGGTAAACATGGCTATTAAATCACTTAAATGTATTGACGCTGAGATCCATGTTATGTGCGAGATTAGGTGATATAGCAGGCTTTTAAAATATCCTTAATTGTGCAGGAAACACTGTACTAAAGATACAAGCAAACCAAGCTTCCCTTTCATTACTGAGGCATCCTCAGAGAATTGCTAAATTTAACATGTGACTATGATGAACGCGTACTGCATCAGGAAAAGCCACATTTTCAAAATTAAATAGCCCTGTGTGGCCATGGGAGTTTGTTCCGATTACCCCTGGCCTACATCTTTACAAGGGAAAAAAAATTAATCTTTTTCACCGGATTTGGTAGCACTGCTTGTCTTATCCGCCCTGTTCCAGAGTGCACGCGATATCACGAAATTATAGAAACCAAACAGGCGGGCCATTATGTCATTAAGCTAAAAAGATGATAAACAAACAAGACACACAAAAAAGCCTCTGAACAAACAGATCAAGTCGGGTCAAGTAAAGGCTAAGTGCAGTTAGGCTGAGCTGCTTGCTGGCCCCTCAGGTCATTAGCAAGGTCATTAAAGAAGCGAAGCCAGATCTCGATCTTCCGTGACCATGAACTCGACCCCTACAGTCAAAGGCTAACCCGCAGCCTCCGATTCAAAACACTTACACTGAGATACACAGAAATCTCCACCCACGTAAACCCACATATATCCCTTTCCTCTGGAGCTCAGGCGCCAGCTTCCTGAACAAGCAGACACATGCTAAATAAACTGTATTTTAATGTCCTTTTTCATTTGACTTTTATACCTTTACTCTGACATTAGCGTGTTCTCACGCCAGCTGCTGTACTTTGGCTCTGTCTTGATGCTGCCTGTCAGTTGTCTCAGTCTTGAGGTCTTAATTACTCTGTAAATTTGAAGCGTTCCAGACACACCCTTTTTTTTGGGTTCTTAACACTATTTTTAAAAACCACAAGACCAGCTCATAGATTACAGTTCTACTTTTTTTTTTTTTCTAAAAAAAAATATATATTTGCTTTCATACACATTTCTCAACCACAG
The DNA here is from genome assembly GCA_028570985.1 of Heterobranchus longifilis. Taxonomy (NCBI): domain Eukaryota; kingdom Metazoa; phylum Chordata; class Actinopteri; order Siluriformes; family Clariidae; genus Heterobranchus; species Heterobranchus longifilis. Next base: position 5,049,891 of record JAOVVB010000018.1, on the reverse strand, counting down.
TATGAAAAGATGTGCTTCTGTTAAAGATAAGGCAATTTCCCAAAGGTTTGTTCGGTTTGCTGGAAAGTGAAACACAACTTGAAAACACAGAGATGCACCCTGCCTCCAGGGTGCCTGGCTCATTGCTGCTTTATCACGCCGATGCCGTTTTCTCACACAGCACTGTGAGGAGCGTCACACGGCAGTGTGAGAGCTCCAGCCTTCATGATAGGCTGCTTCCAGGTCCATCAGCCTGATTACGCTGTAATCGAGTCAACGTGGCTGCTGAGCGCAGAGTAAGAAATGCACTCCTCTCCCACACACACGCTTTAACCAATTTCTTTAACGCTTCATGTTTTAAATGGCATCTCATACTTTAAGTAAAGAACCCTTATAGGTTTAACAGCAACAGGACTCTTAGCATGGCTACCTAATGTTTGCTAGCTAGCTCTACAAGTTTAAGGGCGTTTTCACATTAGGCTTGATTGATTTGTGCCCGGGAATGATTGCCAAGCCAGCGGGGGAGTGGGAAGGGGAGCATTCACATTTATTTTTGTTCTTCTTTTCAAGTACACTTGTAAATACCGACTTGTGTATTTACAGCCTCCAATACAGCAGGTGGCAGTAACATACTTGGGCTGCCATTAAAAAGAAAAACAGAACAAGGACATTAATTTTCATGCTATGCTTAATATTATTGATATTTTGAGAAAAACAGGCCTTCCTACTTCATCAGATATGACTGTGTTGGCCAGAGGATGAGATTGGAGCGTGCCATGTGCACACGGATATTTCATATTCTCTAATATCTGATTTTGCATGGTTCCTGAGTGCGGGATGATTTTTGATCTGTGAGAACATTTACCAAGACTTCGGGGGTCAAGTGTTCCTCAAAAGCCTAAATTCCAGACTAATCTAAAATCCTTAAAGCACACAGAATACAATTAAAGACAACAGCTACTACCCGAGGTAAAGTTCATGCAGCTAGCTAAAAGCTAGTCCCTGCTGCTGTTTCCTTTCTGTTACCCAACTAGCAAAGTTAGCTAGCTCCAACGAAAAGTTAGTGATATGACACGTAAATGTAATTAATAAAAATATTTGCTGACTTACAGCAGTGTAACAAAAATAACTATGCCAACACACTGCTACCAATACTGCATATAATACTATAACACCTTAAACCTACCATTATATTTAAAAGTTTATATGGACTCCTGTTTAGCACTTCAATTTTGGGTCAAACTACAGTCACGTGTGAGGCATGGTCCACAAAGTGAGAGTTTTAACCGTGTTCTGGCAGGCAGATCTGGGGTTTGTCAGTATGTGGGCCAAATGAAGTGGTAAGTGTGGGCTGTCTATGTGCACCATTACCGTTCCACAGCTTCTCCGGTTTCAACAGGGGGACTGACACTTTGGGCACCTTCACCACTCCTCAACCCTGGACAAAAACACAGCAGCTGTGCAAACCGCTCTCTAGCAGCCCGATACCTCTCCCAAAAAGCAACAGCCCCCTCACTCACTCAGCCCTGAGATGATTTCTCATCGGCCGCAAACACGGCTGCAGGTGGGACCCGTGTGTCCTTCACCTTTCCTTTAAGCCTGGTATTGGAACATGTTCCAGAGTGTTGAGCATAATGGCCTTGTGTGAACAGAGGGAGGAAACCTTCTTGGAAACAAGATGAGTAATCCCCCCCTAAAAAAAGTGAAAAGATTAGAAGCAATTAGTTGAAAAATGATGGGAAATTCATTGCACAGCCTTATCAAGTATCACTAGTATTGCCAAAAACAACAAGAGAAAACTGTTAAATTACACGATACTAGAAAGTATATAAAACCCTTAGCCATACTAGGTCCAATTTTCACTTAAAAATAAATAAATAAATAAATATCATACACCAATGTGTGACAAAGCTCAAACAAGACCATGCCACCTTGCTTGACCATACATTGCCCATGTTTATGTATGCACCCAATGTAACCAACATTCGTTTGGCCTTACAAAGGCGATGCAGACTTCTTTGACGGGCTTCTGAATGGGGGCCATTGCCCACATTTCCATCACAAAAGAGCCAGACTTCAACTCTGACTTCTGTCTGGGTTTGCTGAATGAACAGTTTGCAACTGGCCCACACGAAAACGCCACCCCACACTTCCATCTTATAAAACTGCGCTACGTTTTTACAGACGCCAAGATTTCACTTATTAACTAGAATCTCAAGTTTAGTGATGTACCACGATTTACAGTGGCACCGTAACTAAATAAATTCCTTCTTCATGTTGTACTTGGCAACTAAACGCCGATTCTGATGGGTGACTGTCATAAACGGGGAGGTGTTTGACTCCTCTGACTTGTATCAACACATCAGTGAACTACTGATTAGTAAACCAGTTAGAGGAAGAAGAAAGACGAGAAATGTTTCCTGGAACTTGGACAGAAATCCAAATAGCAGCCTTGTACGTTTTAGATATACAAACAGATACGGTTAGAGAAGGAAAAATGAAAGCACTAATACGCTACCCCACACACACACTTATAAAAATCCACACTGTGGTGCACTGTGGGCATGTTTGCGAAGGCAATTTAATTGCATTCAAGCTTGCCTGTATGACATGTCCATCATGTGGCTGGAGATTTTCTTTTAAATTTCAAGTGTAATCAAAAAAACTATTTTAGCACATGATCTTGTGTCCCATAAGGAAGAGTTTTTTCTATTTCTAGTGCATGCATGAGTGTTATCAATTTCCTTCTCAGATTGAAATCTGGTTAAGTACAGGTAATAGGTTATTTAGTGTTGGCTGCGTTTATGCATGCATGGATAGCAAAGGCAACTTGAAGGAATTAACTTGCTGTTAAATTGTGCAAACCTCATCCTAAACAAATAGCATATGTTAGGAATAAGGGCTTCCTATCTCGCTTTGCTGAGTAATCTTTAAACCCGCTGATTGGAGCCGCATGAACGCAGATGGTACCGTGGTCCTGTGATGAACAGCAGTTCAGCCTGGGAAGCAACACACACACAGACAGCCTTTTCACTGGAGCACCCAACCGGAAAACAACCTTCTCCTTGTTTTCAGCTTAGCAACCTTAAACAAACCACATGGAGGATATTATTCTCTTCATATTGTGTCAGGTTACTCGGCCTGGTGGTGCGTGTGAAATAAATGAGAAAACTCAATCAATTGATTAATTAATATCAATAATATTAATATTTGCTCTTAAGCGCTGGTGGCCGCGTGAACCACAAAAGGCAACCTGGAAACACGTTTACGCACCGCGCGCGTCTAATTACAGAGGTTTGAACCGGAACAATCCGGATATGCTGTTCGGAAAAAGACACAAGCAACAATGTATCAAAGCGAGTGAGAGCACGAGGACACTTAGTAGCAAATAAACACTATATACCTTAGCCACCAGGCTGTAAACCTCAAACAGCGACATGATGAGCTCTCTCTTTCTCAGCAGTGCCACTTAATAACCACACACACACACACACACACATATATATATATATATCCAGGGTAATGTAAACGCAACAACCACCGCGTACTCACCATCACCCGGCGCTATTAATCCAATCAGCACGAGCGAAGCTAACACGGTTCGTCGCAGAGACATGACTGCGAGATTCCCATCGCTTCGCATTTAACGCATTGGTAGTGTGTGCTATTGATACCGAGACAGCAGCACACTTCATATATATATATGTTCTCTCTCTCTCTCTCTCTCTCTCTCTCTCACACACACACACCAGCAGGTAGGCACTCCGCACACAGCTGCGCTTAAAGGGGCGCGCGCACTTCTTAAAAGGGGAGGGTTTGACTCCATGCGCGCTCCCTTTGTTGTGGCGCGAGCGCTCGTCCACTCACTCGTGCAGCTTTACCCCCCTACACCACCCCCCCCCACCCCTCCCGAACAGCAAAAC
>JAOVVB010000018.1:5020989-5032150 GCA_028570985.1 Heterobranchus longifilis | reverse complement strand
GGAATCGAGCTTGGCCGGGAATCGAACCCGGACCCTGGAGGTGCAAGGCGACAGTGCTAACCACTACACCACCGTGCTGGCCTCAAGTGTATACTGATTTTAAAAAATAATAAAATAAAATAAAATAGCATGCCCTGTTATGTTTTATTCCTCTTATACCGCACTTTGCCAATGTTCATTGATTCGGTCTCTGTACCGCTTATCTGGTTACAGAGTCGCGGGGAGTGCGGAGTCTATCCCAAGAGACTTTGGGCACAAGGCGGGGTATATCCTGGACAGGGTGATGATCCATCACGGGGCACATACACCCACACTTGAGGCAATTTGGGAACATCAATTCACTCACTCACTCACTCATTATCTATACTGCTTTAAAACTGTATACAGGGTCGCGGAGAGGGGTCTGGAGCCTATCCCAGGAGACTTGAGGAGGGCATGAGGCTGCGTACACCCTGCACGGTGTGCCAGTCCATCCCAGGGCACACACACTCATTCACATACTATGGGCAACTTGGGAATGAGCCTATTCTGCATGCCTTTGGACTGAGGGAGGAAACCCACCAATCACAGGGAGAACATGCTAACTTCACGACACACAGACCTGAGGTAGGATCCTGGAGTGGCGAGGCCACAGTGCTAACCACTATCCCATTGTATGTTGTTTTACATTTACATTCACAGCATTGGGCAGACACCCTTTTCCAAAGCGACAGTTGAGGGTTAAGGGCCTTGCTCAAGGGCCCAACAGCGGCAACTTGGTGGTGATGAGATTTGAATTACTTTGAACTACTCGGGGTTTTATTACTTAAGGAACGCTAGATTATACTTGTCATGTTTTTATTTTGTGTAATGTCCAAGAAACAAGTTACTTCTTGTATGACTATATGATTTAATAGCTATAATTTTTTGCTTCCTTAACTTTACCTCTCTCTCTCTGTGAAATTGACTGAAACAATCCTGAATCCGCACAGCAAACCCCACCACATGCTCTTAAGTCTGTTCGCATGCATCCATTATACAAAGAAGTTGTAACAAAACAATGTTAACATACAGAAAAGTGCACTTAAAAATAAACCTTGCATTCCTTAGCAGATTTTTTTAAATCTTCGCAAAAATAAAGTATGCAAGTATCAGTTTACCTACAGTAAGTGCAGCTGAACTGGGAATATCCTACCAAATAAATGTAGTGCATTTAGAAAACACAGAAGCTAGGGTTAAGCGAGTTTATTGAAACATGTCCTGTCAAGCGCAGCAAGCTTACCCGTGGCAGGAAGATACACATTTCCTTTACGCTATTGTTTCGCTGCTAGCGAGAGGGAGAGAGTAAATCGCTACATCTGCACCTAGCTGATTCACAATCGGTAAAAAAATAAATAAATTATAAAATAAATCATCACAGCCTTTTATGTAACTCATGTCTCTACAGCGAAAACAGTTTTAGACGTACTGCAGCTCGCCTTACCTGCGTGAACTGGGTTTTCTTTTAAAACCATCAAAGTGAGAAGCAGCAGGAATCCCTGTGTAGCAGCCTCCATCTCTGTGGGTAAGACAAAACAGAAAGACATCAAAGCCCTGCCGAAACGGTCTAGTTTATGTTAAGCTCACATCCGTTACAGTCATCCCCGCCCCCTCATCCCAACATCTTCAAATCGTCCAGCTGTGCTTTAAAACGCTGATATGCAGCTGGCTGGCATGCCATGTGACCAGGTCCCTAAATGGTCTTGGCAGCGCGGCAGTCGCGTCCCCGCGGTAGAGGAAGTCATGGGCTGAAAAAGCAACAGGCAGTGGGTCCAGTCAGTCTGCCTGCGCTCTAATTGCTGCAGTCAGAGAGGGTGGGAACGGGCTTTAGAAATGGACACGCCGGCTGCTCGGCACGCAGAGTAAATATTGATGGCTATGCTTCCTGCCATTGAGGAGCTCGGCAGCCAGAGACTGGGGCCTGCGCTCATTCCTCAAAGTCTGCCGCTGGACACGCAAACAAGACGGCTGGTTGCGTGTGTCGCCGTTTGTCGCACAAGTCCTCGGGCGATAAAACTTTAGGAAGACGCGACGAGCTGGCCGCTCCGTTTCAAGCACGCCTCGGAGACAGCAAGAATATCATTCTGAAACAGAATCACAGAAAGTTCAGCTCCTGGTGGATGAACACTGTGTGTGATTTAAGTCATGCTCTTTCTACAGCCTTTGGTGGAAGGAAACCACGATAGAAATGCCTTATTTTATTATAATTCTTTTTTTACAGGCTGTGCTCATAAATGTTTCATCAAACATCGGGAAGCATTTGTGTGCGGCTTTGTCTGGGACTGTAATTCCATAAGTATACAGTTTACTCCTCTTATGTAATGGAAAAAAGGAGTCAGCTATGCTGTTTTGAAATAGATGGGTATTACGAACTAGGCTGGGTTTGGACCCGATTCTTTTCTTCCAGAAGACTCAGCAAAAAATGTCATTGTTCTGCTTTGATGTATTCTGTAAAAACATACAGTATGGTGTGGGTTATTTTGTTTGACAATATTTAGAAATATTAAACTCTTCTGGTCTTATTCTGAATTTAATTTGAATTACATTTGATGCAAACAAGACTAAAATGATTCTCTACGACATCAGACTTTGTATATTCACAATTACATTTATTTATCTCAGTCCTATACTTTTTAAACTGTACCTTCTCATTATAGAGCTTGAAAGTAATGAAAACTAGCCAAAATCAGATTTCAATTTGCGAAATAGATACACGATCTTTGATAACGGTTCTTACACCCTCATCCAGAGCGTCTTAAATCTTTATCTCGTTATGTATCTGAGCAGTGGAGGGTTAAGGGCCTTGCTCAAGGGCCCCCCAGTGACAACTTGGTGGTTGTGGGGTTTGAACCTGTGACCTTCCGAATTGTTGTCCAGTGCCGTAACCACGGAGCTACCCCTGACCCAGCAACAACACATAAAAAAAAGGCAGACATCTAACAATTGGACACATCCTATGTAGATAATACTGCGGCTAACACCAATTACGCAAAGCTCCAGCGTCAGGCATTAGTCTAACTATATATTAGCCAGTCAGGCGCCTTTAGCTAGATTTCTCTCGGGTCATTATCAAAGGCTTTTCAGATTAGGCTATCAACGCTTAACCTCCTCTTAGCTTTTGAAGTAGTATTATCTCTCCAAATATTATGATCTCAGTTAGAGCGCTAAATTATGTTACCCAGTGATGGCTGGAAACAACATGAGGAGTGACTACAGAAAGATCTACGTTACCAGCCATAAGCAAAATGTCGATGTAAGGCTGTAAAAAAAACGCACAACGCCTACAGACACACACACAGCATACGAGTTAAAATAAGCTTCAGGCATATTGTGTGTGTTTATGTACATTGCAGCTAATTTGTCATATTTTGTCATTTCTGTTAGGGGCAAAGGTTACTGATCGGATTCAAACCCCAACACCACCAAGTTGCCACTGTTGGGCTCTTGAGGAGGGCTACTGCTCAGATGTATAATGAGATTTTAAAAAATGTATGTCGCTCTGGATAACGGCATCAGCCAAATGCCATAAATATAAATGTGTGCATGTGATGCCATGTGAAGCCTTCCATCTAGTGTTCCTATCATACTGAATCCATCTGGATTAGGCGTTTCCGGAATGTAAGGAAACGCACCATTTGTAGTGAACAAGTTGCTAGGATTGCAGGCCTTATAGTCTTCAATAATATGAGAGATGACTCTGACTGCTTTGCCAAGAGATGATGGATGTCTTTGTTGAACGGGCAAAATAACAATGTCTTATTTGCAAGCGCACGAGTTTAAAAAGGGGCATTCGGGACACAGCATCTTTTAGCTCTTGATTCAGGGAATACTTTAACTCAGATTACAACAGTTTTACTAAATAAGGTTTTCAATTTAGATTGATATGCTAGATGTACACTATACAGTATAGATAAGGAAACCTGGCTCTCACAGCTGTATGTGCTTTTCGAACATCATTTGGCTCTTAGTGAAGAGAGAATGCAATTCTACATTAAACAAATACATCCTATATAATTGTGTGTGTCAAAAGCAACAGTCTGGAGAAGGCCCACATCCTAAGTTTAACAATTTTCAATATGATTATTGTTAATCATAATGCACTAAGAATGTGTGGTTAGAGGGTTATGCTCCCCACCATCCTGTCTCAATTTTTTTGGGGGGTAAAAGCATCAGCTAAACGTGTTAAAGATAAACAATGGTTTGTCAATCTGGCGGTATGGTTTCTGTGTAGAATCCGCAATTAAGTGGTTTTATATTGGAAAGAATTTCCAGTAGAACCTTTAGGAAGCGAAGTGCTTCAAGAGTCGTCGATCCACAGAATTACACTCGCTCATTGTCTATACAACTTTATGCTGTATACAGGAGGCCTGGAGCCTATCCCAGGAAACTTAGGGCACAAGGGTGGAACACCCTGGATGGGGTGCCAATCTATCTCAGGATGCACACACACATACAAACTACGGGCAAGTTGGGAACGCCAATTAGCCTAATCTGCATGTCTTTGGACTGTGGGAGGAAACCAGAGCACCTGTAGAAAAAGCATGGGGAGAACATGCAAACTCAGGCATACACAGACCCCAAGGTGCAAATCGAACCCAGATCCTGGAGGTGCAAGGAGACCACTGTGCTAACCACTATGCTATAGTGCCACCTCCAAAAAATTACAATTCATTTTGAATTATGATTATAAATGAAAAATAAATTAAAAAAAGAGCTGAATGATGTAGGCTCTATTAATGCAGTAACCAACACACTATGTATTGTACAAGCAACCAGACGTTAAATGATTCCTGCTGGGAATTGTCTAGCAGTAATGGCTAATAATTTAGCTTTGTGTAAAATGACAAACATCTCCATTATCTGGAGGATGGGTTAATGTTGTGACATTTTTTGACTGCATTTTTCATTCGTATGACAATCTCCAGTAATCGCTTTAGCGTGACCACAGACCATGGTGGATGTGATGCTTATGTGATGCAGGATTATACTTGCTCATGCAATGGATATATATATAGACTGGACTGGAAAATCCTGGAGGAAACTTTCTCAGACACAAACAGAACAAACAAAACTTCACCAGTTTAACAGCTCGTGAAAGTTTCACGGCATGAGCAGGGGTAAACTCATTATCATCAAAACATCATGTGGTGCAGCCATCCGATCCTGACTATAATTTGGAAAATTAGTTTTAAATGGCTCCTTTCAAATACTTATTTTTGTACTCTTTAAACAGGAAAAAAAATCCCAAGCAACTGCATTTTAATTTCTCTCATAAGACAAAAAAAAGATTCTCATTCAATAAAAAAAGAAAAGAAAAAAAGGTCTTAACCCTAATTACAGTATGTGGGGTGTTCAAGTCAAACTGGGACTTTTAATTGTACAGAACAACAGAGCACAGCTATGAGAGTTAAATAATCCCCTGCTACACTAATGCACTTATCCGATCGTTTCATTAGTGCTTGGATATCATCAGGTTTTTTAAGTACACCAGAGCCATGATTGCACTGCCATCTTCAAAAAATGAATGAAAATCTGGCCTTCCAGGAACTCCTTTAAAGGCTCAAACATGTGGAAATGGCTTGGAGTGAGGTCAGGACTGTGTGGGGGATGTGGCAATAACTCCCAGCAGAGTTCCTCTAATGTGATGTTTGTGAATGATTGTGTGAACAGTTCCCACAGACAGATGCATCTCTTCTGCAAGTTGGCGACAAGTTATCCCTCGATTTTTAAGGATCAGGCTTCCTACTCGCTGAATGGAAACAACTCCTATTTTAGGACTCCGAGCCGGGATCATCAATCACGGATGTACAGACTTCTTTAAAATGTTTTGACCTTTCAAATGTTTTACTGCAGCTAAGAGTCTTGCACCGTTTGCATGTATCACCGTACACGCGACGGTGCTTGTAGTCTTCTGTAAATGTCAATCAGTTTTATGCCTTCATTCATGAGAAATTAAACCTCATGGCAAGCATTTTCTGTTTCAATGTCCCTTTCACTATTCTCACAAGCAGCGGTCACCAGACTCATGGGAACTCGACTCCACTTGCTTTCTGACCTTCCCCTTTTTTCTTTTTTCTTTTCTGAGATCCTTCTCTTTCGGGGCGATTGCTGTTATCGTCTTCCATGTCATCTTTCGACAGAAAGTCAGAAACTCAGTTTAATGTTACTCGTTATCTCAGTGCATGACACATGGTAAAAGGTGAAATCTCAGTTTTATACTGAGAAACATGACTCAAAAAAAAGGGCAAACAATAATTAACACTTAAAGTGTTAAGTTAACAAGAAAGTGTCTGGAAGGTTTTAAGGACATTATCAGTAGCTCCATCTTGCAGCTTTTTGTAGTGTTTTGACATCAGATACGAAGGACTGGAATGACTTGATTGCGTTCGTGTGCACCGCATTTCGCTTAAAACAACAGATGTTTAAGAGCCACATGTTTATCCACATGTTTGCCGGGTGTGAATTGCTTCTGGGTAGATTCTTCAAAAAACAAAGTAACAAAGTGATAGACTAGATAGGCTCTGCTTTGTTTAACAAAACAAGCATGAGCTTTACTTCATGTTACATGTTCTATTTACAAGTTATATTGTATAATTCATATTAAAATGTAAAAGGTAAAACTTATTATTTGCAAATGTGGCTATTTAAAATGCTTCAATATGCCCTTTTTAACAGGAAAAAAGAGGCATTTTTGTTTTCTTTGACGAAACAAGGTTACTGCACTCACCTGTATGAAACGTTCCCAAGTGAGAATCGCACATCGTTTCATACTGGAAACACAGTCACTCATCGTCTATATCACTCTATATCAAACGGGTACTTGAGCACTTAGGGGTCAAGGCAGGGTGCATCGTGGACAGGGTGCCAATCTGTCACACACACACACTCACTCACTGTGTATACCAATTTATTCTGTGCACGGGGTTGTGGTGGGGCTGGAGCCTATCGCATGAAAATTAGGGCATGAGGCAGGGTACACCCTGGCACACAGATACACTACAGGCAATTTGGGAACACCAGCTGTAGGAGGAAACCGGTGTACCCCAAGGGAACCCATGCAAACTCACTACAGGCAATTTAGGAACACCAGCTGTAGGAGGAAACCGGGGTTCCCCAAGGAAACCCATGCAAACTCACTACAGGCAATTTGGGAACACCAGCTGTAGGAGGAAACCGGGGTTCCCCAAGGAAACCCATGCAAACTCCACACACTCAGACCGGAACCCAGGAATCGAACCCGGACCCTGGAGGTGCAAGGAGACAATACTAACCACATTGCCACCCGTGCCACAGTCAACTAGACGGAATGTACAATCCATTCTAACCCTCCCTGCATAGTGACCGTGTAGAGGGTCACTAGGGTACTAGTGCGCTATTTGGGATTCAACCCACATCGTTTAACGCTTTTGAATCTCAGATGGAATAAAAAAAAACACGCTTAAACATTTCATTCATCTCTCCATTTTTACACCTACATTCATAACAAATCAGTCCAAATTATGAGAATAAAGCGTTTGATATACACAAACTGTTTGTATACACAAATATTGTTTGTTTGTTGTTGTTTTTGATGATGATTTTACCTTCGCTCCTTGTTACTCGATCTTCAAACCATCTGCTCACGAAATAGCACTTTAAGGACACATCCTGACATTAAAACATGTCGATTCTGGGTGATAAATACGTTCTTTGAAAGCAGAAGGTGCAGACGTTCAGCACATCTTCAGTCCTCCTGCGGCTCTGCGTCCGGTACAATGTAACAACATCAAACTTTTGAAGTTCAAAAGAACAAAGTTGAAGTAAACCAGTCACAGTTCCTTATTCTTACTTCAATAGGACTAAAAGGAAAAGAGAAAGAGAGGGAGAAGGTACTGGAAGGGAAGGAGCTGTAGGAGAAAGGACAAGAGCGGACAAGGCGCGGTGATGATATCTTCAGCTCAATCTTCCAGCTGATAAAATGGACGCGGGAAAAAAAAAGAAAGAAAAAAAAAGTCGAGCTGGGACTTGAAGTCTCTCGGTCTTCCGTTCCGCCGTAAACAATCTCCTTCCTCGGATTCTCTGTCGATAAGCAAGAGCCGGGCTGATGTTGGAGTTAAGATTGCTGATTTGTTAAATATCCAGTTCAGTTCCCACCCCTTATTGTGTAGCCCGGTGGGGTTGGAATGCGCGCGCGCTCTCTCGCTCTCTCTCACTCTCTCTCTCTCACTCTCTCTCTCTCTCTCTCTCTCACTCTCTCTGTCTCTCAGGGCTGCTTTCCTGTCCGCTCACAAACCTTTCATTTTCCTCACGTCTGTCATTTTCTATGAATAGAATGTGGTGTGGTGCTCATTGCTTTTTACCACAATTCTACAAACAGTCACACAAAAGACATTTTGTATTTTTATTTTCAAAAGTTACCTCACCCTTTGAAAGAGCACACCATGCTAAACAAATATAGCTTTTTTTTTTTAATGTTAATGTTAATATATTTTTTAGATTAGGATTGTATTATAAAAGAATCATGGAGATCACCTTCTACAGTATAAGACTATCCATCCATCCATCCACCCATCCATCCATCTAGAAACCTCTGTAATCCAGCTTGTTTAGGGATTGTGAAGGCCGATGGTGAACATTGGATTTGTTCCTATTTTTACAACAGTAGTAGGAATGTCAATTAACCTAATGCGCATATCTTTGGACTGTCGGAGGAAACCGGAGTACACAAAGGAAGCCCACCAAGCACGGGGAGAACATGCAAACCCCATGCACACAGACCCCCGAGGCAAAAATCGAACCCACACCCTGCAGTGTAAGGCAAAACTAAGCCCCTGTGCCACCTTATAAGACTATGGCCCTTTAAAAAAAACATTCATCTATCCATTTCTCCATTGCACTTATCTTGTGTCGGGTTGTGGAGGACAAGGCACACCATGGATGGGATGCCAACCCATTGAAGGGCAAAAACACACTCCTATGGTGGCACGGTGGTGTAATGATCAGCACTATTGCCTTGCAGGTTTGATTCCTGCCTCGCGTCTTTGTGCATGGGGTTTGTATGTTCTCCCCGTGCTTGTTAGGTTTCCACCGGGTACTCTGGTTTCCTCTCACAGTTCAAAGACATGCAGATTGGGCTAATTGGCATTACCATTGCCTGCAGTGTGTGAATGTTGTCATAAAATGGAAATAAATACAATTTTAATCACCACTGGCCTCCACAATTCCTAGTTGGACTATAGAGGTTCCTAGATGGGTGGATGGATAGATAAATAGATGGATGAATGGAAACATACTCCTAGGCATATACTTTGAGCAATTTGAAAACACAGACCTGTCTACAAGGCATGCCTTTGGACTTGAAAACTTTGAGGGAAACTGGAGTACCCAGGGGAAAGTCATAAATCACAGGAAGAACATGCAAACTCCACACACACACACACACACACACACACACAGACCCAAAATAGAGATTCAAATCCCAAATCGCGGCAACTGTGCTAACCAGTCAGTCACTCACTATGTGCCCCCCCCAACATTTCCAAATTTTGTAAAGTTCATTTTACACACTGTAATAAAAAGTTTACAAAACTTTCTAGTTTGTTCAATTTCTTTGTCTTTTTTTCAAAATGAAAATAAAAAATGGGAAGTAACAGCCTGGTTTATGGCCTGGTGAATAAAAGATCTTTCTGATAATTATTTTTTTTATCTTTATCCCTTTCATCCTAGGGTTCACTACACCGGATCAGCAAGATTTGCCACAGATTTACGATGGATGACCATCCTGTTGCAACATTCCCCTTTTTTTTTTTTTTTTTAACCATGCCTGGGTACTGTAGCTGGTTTGTATGCTGTGTAGGGTTAAAGGTCTTGCCCAAGGCCCCAATAGTGATGACATGGTGGTTGCAGTGCTCAAACCCCTGACCCTCCAATCAGCAACCCTGAGCCTGATATTTAGGTTAACTCCATAAAATGTTATGCTTTTAAATCTGCTCATAAATCTATCTTACAGTTGACTGATAGCTTGAAATGAGGTATTGCAAAGTGAACTAAGTTACTTGAGTTATGACCATGTGGTGACGTTTTTTGACACAAATCACAGATAGCTATACGGACATGCCTGTAATATTATACGTTCATAAGGTTAACAATATAAAATCAAACTAAAGTATGTTTTGACTATTAATACTTGACATTTTAGCTTGGTAACTTGATGAATGGGGAATTGTGCTGGTTAGATCAGTGTCTGGTTTTCATGCTGGTTTCAAAATTGCATTTAAAAAAAATAAAAGAATCCCATTGTGGATGTACTATGTAAAAAGAATTGACATAATTATAAGCTTGAAATAAAAATTATATATTTAATTCATTTCTCTTGCCACTTTCAGAAAAGCCTAGATGGGAAGTCAACCCATATATGCGCACGGACACTCACACACCCAGTCATACATTATGGAAAAATTGGAAAAACCAGTCAGCCTACCTAATTGGCATTCCCAAATTGCCCGTAGTGTGTGAATGGGTGTGTGAGTTTGTGTATGTGTGTGTGCCCTGCAATGGATTGGCACCCTGTCCAGGGTGTACCCTGCCTCGTGCCCTAAGACTCCAAGGATAGGCTCCAGGTCCCTGCGACCCTGAATACAGGATAAAGCGGTATAGGAGATGAGTGAGTGAGTAAGAGTGTGCTTAACATTAGTCATAACTGGAGATTCTGTTGATTTATTTATTTTTTTTGTAGCTAATTTAAACCATTATAATATTGGTTATACAAGTAAGCATCCATATGTAGTACACATGTAGAGCTTCTGAACATATCTGTTTACATTACAGTACACTCACTCACTTATCTTATTTATCCTGTGTTCAAAGTCACGGGGCCTGGAGCCCATCCCAGGACATGCCAATCCATCGCAGGGCACACATACACATCAAACCTAGACATACACATGGCATACACATCAAACCTAGCCAGGAACTGAACTCGGACACTGGAGGAGCAAAGCAACAGTGCTAACCACTAAGACCATTACATTACATTTCATTACATATTGTAAACCTTACAGGTTTTAAAGAATATAATTTACCTGAGTTAATATACAGTGGTGTGAAAAACTATTTGCCCCCTTCCTGATTTCTTATTCTTTTGCATGTTTGTCACACAAAATGT
>JAOVVB010000018.1:4962393-4975693 GCA_028570985.1 Heterobranchus longifilis | reverse complement strand
ATACAAAAAATTTTGAATTCTTAATTCTGATAGGTCAGAAATTGCTGTAATGATCAGATTTAATTTATACTTTTTTTTTTTTTAATTTAACCTATAGGTTGCCCTATTGATATTGTACAGCTTTCTGTAAAGAGATTTTTATATACCATTAATGAAAGGAGTCTCCAGAATCAGCACTTTGTTACAGTCAGTTGTAATCAGTGGGTTTTCCATGGGGAGGACAAGACAGAAAAGTTTATGATTTCTTACTTTGTGCTCATTCTATATCATTAAACATAACTAGAAGTGGTTAAAAGTATAATGTTTCAGACATTAATGAATTAAAAATGGGCACAAGTTTGCAAACTGCTGTGGTATAAGAGGAACAAAAGCCTTCAGGATGTGATATTATGGGGAAATAATGGGGATAACACCTCTGTTATTGATGACTTTTCTGTAAATTTTCCTCTTAATGGCCCTTTCATGTTTAATTCCATTAAAACAAACAAACTATTACATTTAGGCATTTGGCAGATGCCCTCATTCAGGGCGACTTACTTTTTTTTTTTCATTATACATCTGAGCAGTTGAGGGTTAAGGGCCTTGCCCAAGGGCCCAACAGGGACAACTTGGTGGACCTTCCGAACTGTAGTCCAATGCCTTAACCACTGAGCTACAAACGAACAAAAACACTATTTTAGTGGCACTACATGAAATTTATGATACATACATCTTCGGGGGTCCAGGGGTCACTGTATCATGGCTGACTGTGCACTCTGACTAAAGAAAATACTGTAATGTACAGTGCTGTGCAGTTATAAGACACCCATCATTTCATTATAATAAACTAAATAATGGATTAAATTAAAGACATGGGAATAAATGTTTTACTGTGACAGCCTCCAAAAAGGGCGGTAGTTAGCACTTGCACCTCCAGAGTCTGTATACAATTCCCGGGCAGGTTTGATTCCCGCCTCTTTGTGCATGGAGTTTGCATGTTCTCCCCGTGCTTGGTAGGTTTTTCCGCCAGGTACTTCGGTTTCCTTCCACCGTTCAAAGAGACGCATATTAGGCTAATTGTCGGTCCCAAATTGGCAGTAGTGTGTGAATGAGTGTGTATACAGCATGTGTGTGCCCCACCTTGTGTCTTAAGTCTCCTCTGGGATAGGCTCCAGGCCCCCCCATGACCCAGGATACAGGGTTAAGCAGTGTATATAATGAGTAAGTGAGTCTCCAAAGTGCATAAAAATACAATGTAAAAATTGTTTGTTTAATGGAACAACCTTAGCAGCAACCTCATTTCCCCTCTCATCCGTTCTCTCATCAGTCATCAAACAAACAAACAAACAAAAGAAAAACATTCTTCTGAAACGGGTCAGGTCATTTATTTTTAGATATGAGAAGTTGTTTATTTATTTTTTTCAAAGAAATTCGATTGGAACACAAACAAACACATACGATCGATTTCAAACGAACACTCTAGTACTTTAAGTTCATTATATCATGCTTCAGCTCCCATTGTTTTATTTTAAATCTAATATGCCAGAACAGAGAGTGAAAACTCTCTGAATCCTTATCGACTGCACTGTAACTGCAGCTGCCTCTTAGGGCCAGTGTATTTTTTATTCTGAGAAAGCGTAGAGCTCAGTACAGGAACAATGCAGAGCCTTTAGGGAGAAATCGAGAGAGAGAGAGAGAGAGAGAGAGATAGGTATATAAAGAGGGAGAGCCCAGCATTAACTGATCACAGGAAGGGATGTGGGCTAAATATGCCTGCCTTTTACTTTTGGCTGTTAATTATCCAATCCACTAACCGGTGCTGCACTTGCATTAGGGAAATGCATCTATATAATCTGTCCTTGCTCTCAAGCACGCCATTAGAGAAATGAGTTGCTGATCGGCCTGACAATCTAGGAGCGGAGCTCTTTTATAATCCCTATAATATGCATTCACTCGGCACTCTAAGTGCCACAGTGGTGTCCGAGTGAAGGCAAGAGAGATGAAGCTTCTCGGTTATGAAATGTAACACACACAGACATCACAGATTAAAGGTTTTTTTTTTTTTTGCCATGGATTGTTGAGTTAACCCACTTTTGCAGTGACATGTTTGTTATTGTCAACTTTATAAGCTAGCAGGACAATAGTGCATTTAGCAAATGATGCAATCCTCACAGTGTGTGTTAGCGTGTGCGCGAAACATGCACACTGCTCTGCCGTGATATGCGTCAGTGTGTTTAGGCACCTGACATCATGCCAGAGTGGCAGCTGGATGGTAAAGCCAGGCTAAAGCAATCTAAGCTGAGAAAAGCTTCTCCATCTCTAGACATCAAACATCCAACCCAGAGTCACACCTGCAGTTCAAATCGAGTGTGTCTCACAGCCGTTTCAGAACACACCAGTACTAGACCTGCATGTACAGACTAAACGTAGATTATTTTTTCAGGTTTTGCTGAAATCTTAAAGCTGTACATGTCAAGATGTGCTTTAATGAAAAACACATAATGGAATGTGATTTCCACATGTTTTTGGACCATTTAAGGATTTCCTGGGAGGCCAGCGTTTCAAACATGAAGCAGGAGGTCTGATCATGGCTCTGGCGTGCTGAGAAAACGTTCTACCCTGATGGTATCCAAGCACCAGTGAAACGCTGGAATAAGTGCATTAGTGTACAGTAGCAGGGGATTATATAGAGACATAAAGGGAGTTTTTACTCTCATAACTGTGTCCTGTTATTGTGCACAACGAAAAGTACCTGTTTGCCCTTTGTAATCATTTAACTAATCTATTTGCTAATGTAGCTTAAAATTTATGAAAGTTTATCTTGCTCAAGATATTTTTCATAGATATCTAATTCTACGGTAGTTCCTCTGTATTGTCACATGGTCTTGCAAACATGGTCATGATGATTTTTACAGTAATCACCATATTAAAATTTATATTTCCTTTTTTAAAGTTTCATGCAACAAACAGTAAGAGGTTGTATTTACACTAGTCATATTTAATGGCGGAGTGCGGAAATTTGCATATTCTCCTTTTTTCTCCCATATAGTAACCCTGTCACTGTTCCAATCTCATTCTCCCTGAGCAGCGAGCTGTGTGAGGGTGTGTGTGTGTGTGTGTGTGTGTCTGTGTATAGAGTCATGTGCAGATACAGTGAGAAGCAACCTGGAAACCTGCCAGGCCAAAAAGTTTCATGACTACTGTGATATGAAAAGCTGATCTTAGCTTGTATCTGTCGAGTTTCTGAGCAGAAGTCTTTGCTTCCATTGTTACAAATAGAGCTCAAACTATTGGATTATATATTAGGATACGTACAGTATATTATAACCAAAAATGATCTAGCTCACTTCTATTATCTAGCTATTAAAGTGCTGTTTTTGCACCCAGAGGCAGAAAATAATGAGATGAAAAATCCAGAGCGTCTGCTGTATAAAAGCTTTTGGGACATGACCAGATACCAAACATTTCTTTAGACATTTGGTCTACTGTTTATACATTTGCTCTAAGAATGTGTGGATTCAGTTCTTTAACTTTGCTTTATCGTTAGTTTGCAGTTTGCACACGACTGGCTGCTCTACAGGACCGGTGCTCTGCATGAAAGAGCCCCAGCACCAGCTGCGTTCCTCTTTATTCTTAGAACATGTAGTGCCGTTTCGTTTGATCTTCCAATCAGCTGCACGCTTGAATGACCTTCCCACAACACACGCACTAAAGGATTTTCTCATTTTCTCATCCCCTCAAAACTCCATAACTCACTCTAGCTGTAATCTTGTTTACGGTTCACTTAAAAGAGCCGAATTACGCAGTTATTACAGTCTGGAGTTCTCATTTCTCCCTCCACCTCTGTGTCCCCGACTTCCCCAAACTTATTACATTTGTCGTCCTTAAAGCTGTATATTTGTCCCCCTGTGCTTTGGTGACTTTTTTTCTTTTTTAGTTATAAAGAAGCGACTGAAACAATGTTTTTACTGCTCTGAACTGAAACACATGCACTCAAGAAGGCACGATGGGAGGCTTCCCAGAAACGTCTTCTGTCCAACTTGGTGTGCAAAAGACACATAAAAAATTTTAATACATAACAGTGCAAACTAATGTAGGATTTTGGGGCACTAATATATTCATTTTTTAATTATACAAAATATCCAACCATCTATTATCTATACTGCTTATCCTTAGTAGGGTTGCAGGGTGGCAGGAACTTAGGGCACAAGGAGGATACACCTTGAACTGGAAACCAATCGCAGGGCACAAACACACACAGACTCATTCATACACTGTGGAAACGCCAATCAAACTACACTGCATGTCGTTGGACTGTGGGAGGAAACCAGAGAACACAGAGGAAACTTATCAAGCACAGCGAGAACATGCAAAATCCATGCACACACAGGACCAGAGGCAAGGTTCAAACCCCTTTGCAGGAAGTGCGAGGCCATAGTGCTAACCATAAAGCCACCTTATTACTATTATTTATTTTAATATTTGTAATATATAGTATATAGTAGTAATATAGTATATGTAATGCAAAAGCATATAAGTGTATGCATCTTTCCAAAGTGATATTATATGCAATTGGGTAATTTGCAACAGGCAGTTATTGAGGTTATATACTTATACTTATGTACCTCAATCGAAGAAAAGATTACTTAAAGCGTGAACTTTTTTTTTTAAGACTGTGGTTGAAGTAGTGCACTGCATAGGTTCCGTACACTATAGCTACGTTTCCATAGATTCCAACCTAACTCTTCCAAGATGGCGCCAGTGAGTTCGCCTGTTTTTGTGTTGTTGTTTTTTTAAATTATTATTGCAATTTATTTGGCTTTTTCACAATTTTCTCCCTAATTTAGTCATATACAACCCCCCCATTAAGGCCACTACTACCAGTCTGGGAGGGCCTCAGCTCCAGGTAAGAGCGGCGTAACACACTCGGAAGACAACGCTATACGTTCCTTCCGCTTGCATAAGCTCACAGACGTTCATGATTGGCTGTAAAGCTGTGATTAGTGTGACAGCGATAAGTGCCTCCCACCCCACCCCCACTAAGAGAGCTCGGCCAATCAGCTCTCTCCAGGCCCCCCGTCTGCGAGAGTCTACAGCATCACCCGGGAATCGAACTAACGATCTCCGGATGATAGGATGAGCAGTTTTTTGTGTAAATTAACGTAGCTTTAACTATTCAATTTATTCTCCATGGCATCTAGTTGTGTATAAAGTTGTATCTATAGTTGTGTATGTGACATAAAATGTGCAGAAAGAATATATCTATTCTGATTAGAGATAAATGATCTAGTTTATGTGTTCACGTGACTAATGTTTACATATTAAACTGATTACCAGTGGTTTAACATTACCTCCACCCCTCCCCATTCTAACTGAAAATTAATTCCGGATTGCATCAGTCTGCTCCGAATAGAGAAATGAGGTGTTTACATTAGTCTGTAAACACACCTTATGAGTCCAACATTTGGATGCATGATGAATGATACATTTCACTGTCGTACATACTCAAAAAACGTAAATTACTGTATAAATTCTTGCTCAGTTCTGTTCTTGCTTGTACCCATTGTACTACTGTGTATGTGAAATAGCTAAGTTGTCGATTTTGGCATTTACATCGGATAAGATGAAGGATAGCACAGCGTTTCACAGTGTATGCCGATGACAGATTTGTGAAGGATATCATAAACAATATGGGATTGTTCTAAACTCCATAATTTCATAGCCTTGATTTCTGATAACATTCATTGCCACACACACACACATACATGTACTGTAACTCCATGGAATTTGATTCAGTACGTTTCCGTAAGAGCTCGTTGGAGGTGGAAAGTAATTATACTTTGTTACTCTAGCCTGCTTAATAATTACTGAAGGACTGGTGATTAATCTCACTCGATCTTTACATGTTAATGCTGGCTTAAGTAGTAAAAATATGAGTTTGTAGTATGAGGTTGAGGCAAGCAGGAAGATACTATGGGTGGATTTTGTTCAACTTTGTATCAGTGTTGGACTCCCAGTGGACCATCCTACCCGCACACACAACTTGGCACAGGTTTTTTTTTTTTCCTGACGAAACCCTCCCATTGTATCCAGGCTTGGGACCAACACTGCATCCAGTAGGTGGGGTTTGGGCATTGGGTGGGAATTGAAAAAGATGAGATGGCAGCCGAGAAACCTACCACTGAGTCACCAATGAAGTTGTAAAAAGCATAAAAGACTCAGAACATTAACTCTGGCACAACACAAACCTTCCCTTATATATATATATATATATATATAAAAAAAAAAGTGAAAATAGCTCTAGATTTGAAAATAAATGTCCTGTACTCCACTGTGTGTACAGAGACATGGAGTTGCTCCACCTCATTCACACCTTATTCAGTGAACATGCTGTAATATGATGTGAGAAAGCAGATTCGCTCCTCTGCTTGAGAGTTGGTTCCCCTCTTGAGATTAGTCCAAATTCCATTCACTCTTTATTATGGTATTAAGTCATAACTGTAAATATGTGTGAAAACGGAATAACCGATTTTCACACTTTCTCTATGAATTCAGGAGCTTCTACGATATCACAGGTTTGCTCTGACCTGGACGAGAGATGAAAGAGCCTTTTTATAGCCACAGTATTTGACCCGACCTAACCGTAGGCCACAGGATTATAGAGAGACCATACTCTATATTCTGACTGTATCCCGAGTCTGATGTCACCTGGGGCTACTGGAAATCGATGTACAGCTGAAGAACTACATTCCGTAGATGTAACAGGGTTGCAAGGGGCTGAGCAGACAGCGAGGCGGGGAGTGAAGGGGAGTGAAGGGAAGCAGAGGGCGAGATAGATGTGGTGAGAAACAAAAAAAAAAAAAAAAAGTTTGCATCCTTTCCTGCGGGTGAAGATTAAAGACTGCTTCCTGTGCACATCCCCCCTTGTTCCCTTCCCAGGGTCCTTGTGACACTAGCAGAGTGCTCACAGTCTCAGCTGGACAGGGAATATGTTTAGTTCCCCTGGGTCACACTGCAGCCTGGCTTTCTGGCCCCGTTCCCTCGAGGACAGCCAGTCTGATCGCTTCAAGTGTGAGTGATGTGAGCTTGAATGGGCAAAGGACGTTCACTCACACACACATCACAGATGAAAACTCTGTGATGGAAAAAACTTTTTTAGAAATGAAGAAAACAGAAATAAATTATTCTTGGAAACACAACCAAGACATGACAGCAATTTTGTGAACAATTTTTCAGATGCTCAAAAAAAAGTGCCCCTCGTGGGCTCTACAGTATGGATTAGTAAGGATTTTTGGTTCATTAACAGTTTCGGCTTAAGTAGGGAAGCACTTTATTGAATCCTTCAATGATCTTCTTCTTAAGTGTATTGATAGAAACGGGCTAAATCTAGAACTCTCTAAGGATTCCTTGACCTGTCCTTTAAAGGTGTAAAGTCCATGTAAAGCTCAACACAGAGTAATACTCAAATAAAGAAGATTAATAGAACTTCAAGAAGCCTTGAACAATCCTTAATTGTAGATTAATTGTAAGTTATATGAATGAATACAATATTGCAGATGATGCTACATGAAAAAAACAGAGTGCAAACTGGCAATTCAAAAAGAAGAAAAAGAAATGAAATATGCATTTTTTTCGATCAGGTTTATAATTTATTGCACATGTATTCTCTGTATTACCTGAAAAGTCTAATATTTTACTCTACAGAACATTTCGACACACCTTCTAATTCCATGGTCTTTGCTGATTTTTATTTCTTTGTACATTGTAAAACAATCCTGAAGGCATCCAAAATGTGCAATAATCTCCTCTGAACAGGTGATATTGTGCAACAGTTGAACAGTTCATAATGGCTCCAATCTGAAGTGCTGTTTGTTAAATGGTGATTTCTGAGGTGCTGGTAACTCTAAATGAACTTCTCCTCTGCAGCAGAGGTATGTTTTGGTCTTGCTTTCCATAGATGGTCTTCATGAGAGCCAGGTTCATAATGGTGCTGGATGGGTTTTTCAAATCAACTTGACAATACTTTTGTCAGAGCCTTTGTGTCTTAAAATAACAACTGAGTTACTTAATTACCCAATGCTGTTACTTAATTACCTAATATATCAATTAAAATCCCAGTCCAATGTTTGCATTTAGAACACAGATTCTAAATTCATTTGGGCCAAATCATTAACTTTATTGGGTTTGGGCTGCAGATTACATGTTTGGCACCGTTGCTGATTAATTGAGTGATTAATATTGAATGAATATACTTCATGTCAGACGCTCATCTAAGAGTATTGTTAAAACATGACCCTTTTCCTTGTATATTTTCTCATAATATATTTTTTAAGAAGTTAATTTAAGTTGTCTCTCAAATGTTTGTTAATTTTTCAGCTGAAATACTCAGATCATATTCCCTGATTTTTCAAATTTGTAGCTTAAGTCTTTGTAGCTTTAAATGAACTGTTTCCCCTGATGATAACTTCCTCAATGTTCAGGAATATAAGGGCTGAGAGGTCTTGGTGAGCTGTGAGCAGTTAGTTACTAACATGCCCATCTTAGTCTAAAAGAAATGTACAGTACAGTGTAGCACGAGCGCGCGCGACCGCCCCAGGGATTTATAGTCAGGCAGATCGGCGGACGGACGCGGTTGCTAGGCAACCCCGCCGCGCTGACAATCACAGAGAACGAGCTACACCTGGCCGGTAGGATACTTAAGCTCCCAGAAACCAGCGTGTGAACATTAGATAGCACCAGGTATGAGAGCGTTGCTCAGGTGTTGGGAAAGACAAGATGAAGAAAAGAGATATGAAAACAACAATAATAATAAGAAATAAGTAGATAAAACTATTTTTTCATTTTACAAGAGAGGGAGGCGAACCCGAGCACAAGTTTGGGTACTTAGTTGGGAAAAAGAGTCAGAAGTGAGGCGACACGCGCAGCCATAAGCGCGCGCCTCTTCATAGTAAGACACACCCCTTTCTGAGCAGCGAGAGTTAATAAGCGCGGTGTACACGCGCGCCCTTTCCTTAGCGCTGCATAGTGTTCACGCGAGCCAATCTGCTGATTCTCTGGTGAAATAAACACTAAACAAGCTACATTTCTAATCTGTATGGAAATGTAGCTCATGTTCTTCCGTACTGTCCTCCAATTAAAAAAAAATTACATTGTTAAAGAGGTTAAATTTGAGGATGTTATCGTGAACACTTAAATCCTCACATGATGGATGTGTTGTGTTGCTACTAAAATCCAATGATTTTGGCTTTAAAAAGCTTCACACAAGTATCATTACATTAACATAATATTCTTTAAAATGACTATCATGCAGATTTTTCCTGCTTCATCATGCAAAACATGCTAGTGTTAACAACACTTACAGTTACAGTATCACAGCTTCAGGATCTGACAGTCAGAATAGATGTACACTTTTTGCAAAAACATCTCAGATTTGTCCCTCTCTCAGAAAGCAGTGAAACGTTTAACACACACACACACACAGGATATTTTCCCCCAGGAATGTTGAAAAAAATCATGAATAATCTGAACAAAAAGATATGCAAATTAAAAGCAAAAGAAAAGGAACGAATGTGTTTTTCGCTTTTCTCATGCTTTTTAAAAAATGTATTATTAATTAATTCTTTTTTTTTTGCAGCCACACAGACTAGAGACCTATAATAAGACTCTTTAAAAAAAGATCAAAAAGTGTATCTTTTTTACATTATCCCTTTGTCTGGAAAAAACCCCCACACATTACTAGAGGTCTTATATAGAAACGGAAGCACACCATTGGTCAGCTTGAAACTGGTCTTTATTGTGGTAACAAGCCACATGAATACATTACACTGTTTTATTAGTGAAGTACTTTTTTACTACATTAACGCTGCAAGTTACAACAGCTGCCACTGTATTTCTAAAGGCACACAGCCAGTAAACTTGCACTCACTACTACTACCACATAAACACACTGAACAGTAGCTCTTTTATGCCCATGTATAGTGTCACACAGCTGTGTGTGGCGGTGTGCGGTTATGTGTGAATGACTGAGCTGTGTTTATGCTAGGCCGCTGTATTTGTTTTCCTTACTCTGCTCATCCACTCAGATGCTTGTTGTCTTTCTCTCCCTGTGTATATGTATGTGTGTGTGCAGATTCATACACTGCAGCGGGCAGCGAGGGCAGTATCTCGACGTCGGTGGCCTCTTTACCACCCCAGGCATCAGGCAGCTCTGCCCCAAATTCGCCTGGCTCACGTCGCTCTGTCAGTACTCTAAAGAAGTGGCTGACCAACCCGGTGAGAAAGCTGAGCGTCGGGTCAGTCGGAGGGATCAAGGGGGAGAAAGCGACGCGCAGAGTGGAGAGCAAAGCAGCTCCTCCACCCAGCAGGAGCAACCCTGAGCTGGGCAATAGCAAGGCATCCGAGGACCGTGTCACCATCTTCACCAACATAGACAAAGAGCTGGTTAGAGAAACAATGTACTTTCCCATAGCCCAATGGACTTGCATATCTATCTATCTATCTATCTATCTATCTATCTATCTATCTACAGTATCTTAAACCATTATCATAACCATTGGTTGGATTAAATGAACTTTGTCTTTTTTGTTACTGTATACTCTGCCTGGCCCCACCAAATTAATGCACATTTTAATATCTCATAGCTTTGATTACAGCGCATAATGCGGTGATCGATTCATGTGTGAAAATGATTCCTCATGCTCCCAGAACCACTCTTTTACAATTTGAGTCCTGCCTCCGAGTGGCGCAGTGGTAAAAGTGCTCACCCCATCATCCGGAGATCGCTGGTTCGATTCCTGGGTGATGCTGTAACCTCTTGCAGCCGGCGAGCCGAGCTCTCTGAGAGGTACTTGGTGCTCCCACATTAATCACGGCTCTACAGCCAATCAGGGGCGTCTGTGAGCTCGCGCAAGCAGAAGGAGCAGATAGCGCTGTCCTCCGAGTGTGTTACGCCGCCCACAACGGTGCGTTAGCGAGCAGTTCAAAAAGATGCGGTCGGCTGGCGTCACGTGGTTCGGAGGAAACACGTGATAGTCTTCAGCCCTCCCGACTGATCAGTAGTAGTAGCCTTAATGTGGAGCCCCCTAGTGATTGGGTGCGGGGGGGAATGTGTTGGACATGACTAAAAAAGAAAAAAAACAAAAGAGAAATTCTCAAGTTCAGCTGAGCCTCTGCAATCCCACCAAGCTAATTTAAATTGGTATAACTCGTTGGGAAAGAAAAGTTAAGTTTGCCCTAAATACAAGCTTCACACGAGTCTCAACTGAACTTTGGACTACATGTTTGCACGGAACGAGGGTTGTTCAGTTTGGCTCCAATTACTCACATTGTACCCGAGGGTGACAAACTTCACGTGTAAGAGCAGGAAGGCTGTAGGTTCATCGGCGTGACCTGACTCTTCGTCTTACCCTACGCTAACCAGACCTCAGTATCCTGAGGTTCCTGATGTCCGCAAGGTCACTGGATTGTGAAGGAGCTTGCGAGTGAGCATATTTGTCTCAATGCAGCCTTAGTGGACTGAAGAAAAAAAAAGCAATCCTTTTAAGGTGCGTGAGTCACGATCGAGATGTTATGTATCAGTGTTTGGGAATACATCTCGCTCCTACACAGTGCTGGGTTTGTTGGTGCCTCTTCGCCTTCGAAAGTTTTTGGTCGGGCTCCTACGTTCAGAGCCTCCATATGTCCACTTTAGTCGAGTCTTGACTGTACTTGCCAAGTAGATTAGTGCGCGGTCACCCGAGGGTTCTTTCATTCACATAGAGTATAAATAGTAATGCTCGTCTATTTTTTGCGTAATATTTCTGAATAACACGACGACAAAGCTGTTGATCTCTTTGGTTTGAAGATCTGACTTTTTTAAGGGGAAATACACAGATGTGTTTTTTTTTTCGAAAGCAGTCTCCAGTGTCGGAGCTTAATAGCAAAATGTAAATGTAAAAAAAGAAAAAAAAGTCAAGATATTTTCAGATTTATTAGGCTATTGTGTAGGATTTCTCCACAGTACTTTTTTTTTGTTGCCCTGCTTCCGCCCGCACTCGTTGCTTGATCGCCTCCTCCCACACACAACCGTCCAAATTAAACAGAGCTCACACTGTACGAGGAGAAACTCTGCAAATCTTGTCATCTACAGTACAGTACCTAATGCGTTGGTGGAGATCACATGACCGGGATAATCTCATTCAGTGCAAGCCCAATTCAATGCACGGTTCTTTTACTAAAGGACGTCAAGTTAATCGACGACACGTGGCTGCTTTACGTGTTTAACAGCTCGCAAGGACGAAAGTGGATTTTTAAATAACTAAGGAATAAAGTTCGTGTCATTTCCTCATGAGCAAGTTCCACCGTTCCTGGCAGCGACAGCGATTTCTTGCGCAGGAAACAGGAAGCTGTACGGGCAGACGATGATGTCATCAGGAGAGGTGCCGCAGCGGAGGTTATATCTAGAGGTTACGACCCTGTCGTCCGACAAGTTCAGACGAGACTCCACACGCCACATTCCTAAACGCTATTGTACACGTCCTGAGCGCGTGCTTGCCGTCAGGTCTGAGATTAACGTGTGCGGGAACCACGACAAGGCGTGGTGGTGCAACTCCCAGAAACCGAGATCAAAGAGAGGCAACTAAAGTCAGCAGCGTCTGCGTTCCGCGAGCAACACACACCCCCCGTGTAATATGTACACTGTAGATACCGTCGTCGTCGTAGTAAACAGCAGCAGACTAGTGGGAGACAGCAGCTCAGCCGCGAGTCTGCATAAACACACAGCAGGAGTTCTCACGTGCGCTCCCGGCTAACGCTGAGTGTTTTCCGTTTATCCTGGCTCAGGATAGAGAAAGCGGGGTCAAGAGGATCGACGGCGCATGCTGTAAAGCTCTCTACAGAGAGAACGTGTGTGAGAGAACAAAGACAGGAAGAGAGAGCCTGACGATTGCGCAACATCCAGTCGAGCAATTCAGAGTGATTCCTGCCCCGGTGGGCCTGTATTTAGTACTTGTTGTAATTCACATATACACACTCATTCACACACTACGGCCTATTTGGGGAACGCTGGTTAGCCTAGAGGATACTGGAGTACCTGGAGGAAACCCACCAAACGCACATGCAAACTCTATGCACACAGACACTTCATAAAGGTTACAATTTGTTGAATGTTCACGGGAAGAACCGCCTTTGGCGAGATCGTCATTCATGGATGTATGGTGTCCAGGGGGACGTTACTTTTAAAGTAACTAATTACATTACAAAATTGGTGTCATTAAAAAGTAATCAGTTACATTACAGCGTTACTTTCTGATAAAAGTAACTAGTTCGAGTACTTTTCCATTGC
>JAOVVB010000018.1:4906333-4916894 GCA_028570985.1 Heterobranchus longifilis | reverse complement strand
GGGGGTTGGTTGGGTGAGGGGGTGGGCTACTCATAATTTCACTCAATTTCAACCAAATGCTGACCCCAAGAGCTGACTCCGCCTCCAATTGTTCTGGAAAAAAAAGAAAGAAGAGGTTTCCTGTAATATCTACATTTGAGAGTACTGTTTGAACTTCTGTGGACATCTCATTTTCTTTACATTTCAAACAAACCCACATATCTGCTAAAAAAAAAAAGAAAAAAAAAAAGGCATTTCAAAGTGTTTCAGCAACTTTCTACATTTAAGACCACATACTGCACAAGAGCAAAAGTGCTTAGTCTGTTAAAAGATCTAAGATTAATATAGCCAGCTTAGTCAAAAATATTTTTCTCTCTGGGAGTATTTGCATACGGCTTCAACTCCACTGTGGGAATTCAAAGTAAATACATGGATTTTATATTTTTGGCAACAATCAGAGATGCAGTTTTGAATGAAAAGGTGGGCAAATAGTGTGATCTCCAGTCAACAAATAGCAAGACAAACAACCAGCAATATAAAGAAAAATATGAATTCAAAACAATATAATTGTCCTTGTAGCACTTAATGTAACAAAGGATGAACACTAAGATAAGATGAGATAGAACTTTATTAATTCAGAAGGAAATTCTTGTGCCAGAGATTGCTCAAAAAATGACAACATACATATTGAATATACACACATATATAATACATACATACAGTACATAGAATAAAAACAATAACAATAGAGTACTAAATGTAAAGTATATAAGGAGTAATGTTAACACCAGTGCCTAATGGAATAGCAATAAAAGTAAGATATATTTAGTAAATAAGTAAACTAAAAAGAAAAGTAATACTGCACATGATATTGAAAGTGAAACTTTATTTCTGAGAGATTTATGTCAGCCAAAAAGTTAGTTATGTTTATTTTTTGTGAAATTCCTGGTAACAATACATCTACACATGCACTTTTGATTCAGTTAAATTCTGCATTTTGCAATGTGAAGTTAATGTGGAGTTAATGTGCATAATTCTGCTTAAGTGATGTAAACCGTGCATTAGGTGAAGAGCATAACACCCTTTTTTTGTAGAGCGAGGGATAAATAACATGGACTGTAGTTGGAGGTAATTTAATTCACTGTCTGATTATTCGTTTTTTTGACACATAACAAACTTTTAGTTTCTCCGCGCTGCAGCAGGCAGCTCCACGGCCCCGGCATGGAGTGTGAGGCTCACACACACCGTGAAGACAGTAACAGTATTTTCCCTCACAAAGCTAATTGATAAAACTCAATCAAAGCCTCAAAGTTCTCACCAGTGGGGTGACATGTCAAATAGGCTGCCCTGTGTGACATTCTCACATTTCAGAGTTCAAGTAGAGGCCGCCTCAGATCTGCTCCATTAAATGCAGATTGAGGCTTAATCTCATTCTGTAAGTCTGTTCACCATTACAATGTTAAGAGTTTAAATCCAGGCTGGGAACCTGTTTCTCATGTAAATCATGGTTCCTCACTTATCTACTGCTGCCTGTTTCACAGACTGTGATCCTTAAATAAACATGCCTCGAGGAGGAGCCTGCTAAAATGAGAAATAAATTAACTTGGAAAGGTATACTTTATAATTAAATTTGAACAGGAATGTAAAAAGGTTCTTGTATTCCCCTCGGTTGTAATTGTTAGACTTTACAGCTTTAAAAAAAAAAAAATGAATGAAAGGCAATGTAGATAATCACAAACTGTACCATTTGGTTGAGGCCTTTTTTTTTTTTAAGTTGTGGAAGCAGAGCAGACAGAGTGCAGCTTACGTTATGTCCTTGACAGAGAGAGACACCTCAGCTCCAAACAAAAGATTTCTCCAGACTGACGTGCAGACTTCAGCTGCTGCCTGCTAATAAATCAATGGGATTTATTTTAATGGGGACAAAACTGAGCAAAACTGAAAATCAGTGTGTTGGAATTAAAATATGTATCTATCAAAAAATATTATCAGGATGTTAAACTGGATTTACATTTATTAAAAGAAACGAGGCCAAGAAAGATGCATTTTAATGAATTATAATTGTCCAAATGTTTCCTAATTCCTGCAAATGGAACAAAACAATTTCAGAAAGGCTAAATATGCAGATCCATACAACAGTTAAAATAATAAATTAACAAAATGCATAGATTTTGTATGATACAAATATGCAAATATTAATAAATGTGATGTAACTCCAACAGCGTTGAGAAAAAAAAGAGTCCAATTCCAAATTAAAGTGAACATTTAGGATGAAAGAAAACAGTCGTAAAGGCAAAGAGTGCCGAGGACATGAAAATAGGAGTGTATCTTTGAGGCAGAGGTATGTCTCTGGTTTATTACGGAGCAGAAGTTGTTAATTACCCTGATTCTTATTTCCTGTCCCCTCTCCCCCACGCCACCCCACCCCCCCTGTACTGCCTCCCAGATGAGTGGCTTTGAAGTGCAAAGTACTCTCTCCTCACTTTGAACTGTGAAAACAATGCTCATGTGGTGGTGCTTACCTTCCCCATGTTACCTCATTTAAATAGACCTGGATACGGCTTCCACAGTTTTCAAGGGAAAACTCATTTCCAGAGAAAGAGGTCCCTGTGTTCATTAAACAGCTGGTGAGATTGCTGGTAATCAGGCCCGCGCCGTCATACATTGCTGCTCTGACTGGGTGGCTACCAGCAAATTCAACTTCAAAACTAACACGGGCTAAATCCCAACAAGGCGATGCAGACGCTACCTCTTTCTGAACAGAAAATACATCCAAGAAAAACAGAACACACACATTAAAACTCAACAGGGCTTTTTGTGATAGTTTAATGTTCTGAAATCTCCCGATCCTGCAAGAGTTTTCAGTCCTTTTGCCCACTGTAAAAAAAAACAAATGGTGGTGTTTTTGTTGCAGACATAATCTTACTCTTAAGAACATAGAATATGCAAGTGGCTACTCAAGCTGTTTTTATCATGCCTGGGGGGCACTTTAAAAGCCTCAGATCACTAAATTGTCCCAGCTGTCTTGACCATCTGCACTCGAAAAGGGCAGCCGCGGAGGAGAGCGGCTTTTGTGCTGGTGGTCATGTCAAAAAGCCAATTTTACAGCACCGTGCTGACTCAATGGCCCTCATGTGACAAATGTGGCCTAATGGATGAGACAGACAGCATATAAATGCCTGCTGCTAACTGTAGTGTTTCACTCTGTAACCATTCAAACCCAAGACAGGACAAGATGGGGCGTAATTACCATGACACTCGGTTTCATTGGGATGAGGAGCAACACCAACAGCTGGACTTTACAGTGCAACAATTTGATACCTCATTCAGGAGTCTCTTTCCTGTTTCCTATTGAGTTAGAAATGTGTGTGTGTCTGTCTGTGTGTGTGTGTGTGTGTTTGAGAGAGAGGGGCAGAGAGGTATATTGAGGTTGATGTTTCGAATCAGGCACATTGATAAGGTTAATCTTATGTTCAGTAGTGCACTGGAGAATTTGCAAATCACATTAATCATGACGCGATGTTGAAACTTCAGTTGTGCCGCTGTGCAGATACACGTCCTGTGGAACATTGTGGAGACAGAAAACTGCTGAAAACTTGCACCTACCTTGTGTCTGCGCATTCAGAAATTTTGAGACTGTCTTCCACCAAAAAACAACATCATAGATTGTTTGTACAAGCAGCAATTACGACCCATATTTACATTTTGTTGTTAGTGGCCATAGTAATGATGGCGGGAGCAAAGCAGGAAGTCATGTAACGTAGTATTAAGAGTGTGAAAGACCATTTAGGGTGGGCAGGAGGGGCGGTGGATGGGTCAAACAAACAGGACTTTCACCCAGGACAGTAAATAAAATGAAACAGTTGTTTTTAAGTTAACGTAACAACCGGAACTACGTCACTTTCTGCCTAATGTGCGTAATTATGTCACATGCATATATATTGATTTTTAACCCAAACCACAATCTTTTTTCTAGCCATCAAGTTGTTTTGTTGCCTAAACCTAATCAACATCTTTTTTTACAACATTAACGGCATGTTTAAAACCACAACCGTAACTGTGAGTTGTAATTCCTCCCACCGCTAGGGGCGCTAATTTTGTAAAACGCTCCTATGGGTTGTATTGGAAGGTAGTAACAAACGACGTATGTGGTCGTATGGTTTGGAGGACTTTCTTGTTAGGCGGCGCCCTCTAGTGACCATAGTAATTATGATGGGAGCAAAGCAGGAAATCATGTAACGTAGTATTAAGAGCATTAAAGGCAATTTAGGGTGGGTGAGTTATTTTAACTTTACATAACAAACAACAACGTCACGTTCTACGTTACATGTGTAATTACGTCATGTATACGCACGGAAGTGAAGTAAAGAAATAAATGTACTGATTTTAACCCAAACCACAATCCTTTTCTAAACATAACCAAGTTGGCCATGTTTCATTTGCTCTGGCAGATTCGTCTGGCCCCTCTCCCATTCATACAGATTTCCATTAGCCAGGAACTTTGTCGATCCAATCACAACCGTTTATCTCATATGGAGTGTGTTTAATAGGATGATTGACAGAGGAGTGCCAGTGAGGCATTTTTATAAACAACCAAGATGGCTGCCACTGATGCGCAACACACCAGGCTCACAAAACTCAGACCAACCTGTTAAACTAAGTAAGGTTGATCAAATATGAATCAAGATTATGTTACTATATTGTCTATGTCTTGCTTCAAATGTTTTCAGAAACGTATACTGTTTAGCTGTAAAAAGAAAAAGCTTGTGACCCGGCCGCCATGTTGAATACAGTCGAGCCAAACACTGCTCACTCACTGGAGCAAACCGCTCACGAAATTCAGATCAAACTGTCAAACGAGGCAGTGCTGATCTAATATGAATCAAGATTCTGTTACTGTATTGTCTATTTCTAAAATGTTTTCAGAAACACATTTTACTGTACTGTTTAACTGTAATTTGAGAAAGTTTGTGACCAGGCCACCATTTCTTTTCCAGTTTCAAAACCAACCAAGCACCGCCCCAACCTGCATGTGTCACTCAGCACATTGCTCTGATTGGTTTTAGGTCACATTTCGTTACGCTGATTTGTTGTAAGTCTATCAAATTGCATCCAGATTAATTTTGGTCTGCGTCGTTGATAACGCCCCTTGGAAATAGAAAATGAACCGAGAGGTTCCAGACTAATACGCATTTGCGAATTAGTCTGCCGATGCCAGGCCATAACCAAATAGTTTTTGTGCCTAAAAATACCCAAACTGCGACTGTTTAAAACCTGCACCACAAATGAAGAGTTTGAAAATGAAATGAAGAACTAAATTTGTCGTGTTTTCTTTAATCTGTTAAACGTGATGGAGGCAGTACTTATACTTTTTGTATTTTGTGTGTTTTATATTTGTAACTTTAAGAGATATCTGTGTTCTTTTGTTCCTGGTGTGGTGATTGTGGTGCAGGTGTGTGGCATTTGGACATTGATGGCAACTCCCACTTGTGGATTCACCATCCAATAGATTTGAAAGCCTGTTCAATCAATTATCCAATGAGAATTACTCACCTGCTGCAGGTTGACTACATATGTGTTTGCCTGGTCTTTGTTCTGTTTGAGCCCTGAGCTATCGATCTACTACTCTTCTGTTTGTCTCTGAGGAAAACACATTAGTCTGTTTGCACAATTAAAGGCTGCAAGTGTGCGCTCCAGTCCTTCTTTTTATTTTGGAAGGTCTCTGTCCTTGAGCTGCTGATTTAGCCGCATGCTGCTGGAAGATATCACAGGGAACTCTGTTTCACGTATATATTTATTACTTGGAAGAATACTTTAATCTTCAAAAACACTTTGAACATCAATTAATAATGAATAGTTTAAGTTTTGCTTATAAGCGTAGTAGCTTTTAATTTGCTTAAAGTGATTTCATTGAAGGTTTTATCACTCGTGTTTTTGTTTTTTTAGCTTTTCTTTAATTTGCAAACAAAATAAATCCTAACACATGATCAGAATCTAACAAAAATGAATGCACAAATCCCAGAATTGCAATATTTTTGCACTACTACTCGATCACAGCAGGATGCTGTGGTGATTCCCACCTCCGTACTACAGATTACACTGCTAGGTGTGTGAGAAATAGAAAACTACAATAATTCCCTCATCTGTTGTCCATTAGCATGTACGAAAAACCCCAAATCTCCAGTCTTGGGCAGATACAGGCAGACAGCACGCATCTCCACTTGTCAAAGAAAACTTTTATCAATACCAAGAGCACTTCAAGTTTGTTTGCATTTTGTTTTCCAGCACTCTTAACAACTTCAGAAGTCAGATCACAGGAGTATCTGATCAAAGCGCTTCGTGGTTAGTTCTGGAAACACAGGAGTGCTACGCCACGCTTTGATACTCCACATCAATATTTCAATTCAACAATCACTTGACATGCACCCATACTCCCAGAGACGAAAGACGAAAGAAGAGAGAGAGAGAGAGAGAGAGAGAGAGAGAGAGAGAGAGAGATCCAAGGAAGATGGAGGGCGTTTGGGAAGTACATATAAAAGAAATGGATTGAAGAAATCCCTGCCTTCTTCACCTTTGTGGCAATGTTATAACTGAGATGCCCTTTACACTACTAATGTAATCTCCTGAAATCTTGAATATGGCAGCCGGAGTTATGTCAATAAGATTTATCATGCAACAAATGTTAGTAAACAAAATGTTGATTTTACCTGGCAACGTCGTGTCGCAAAAGGAAACCGCGGGACGGACATGAACTTTTTGTTTAATAGACTTGTATATCAGTGCTGAAGCTAAAACACTTGTCACAGACTGAAAATCTGAGCAGAGGATGTGTTTCATGTTTTATCAAAGGAAAGTAGTACAGGAACTCTGCAGTGATAAAGATGAATGCAGTCCATCTGCCAAATGCCACTTTCATAGTGCTTCATAATCATTTCATCATCTAGACAGGATATGACATGCTTTGAAGGTTTCGGCCTATAAAATATGGCGTTTGATCTGAAAAAGAGACTTGTGGCAAAGTTGCATGAAAAGACGTGTAGTCAATCAAGAGGTAATACGTGACACTGCTCCGAGGAAAGCCTCAAGGATGGTTTACAGCACACTGTAACGGAGAAATAATTTACTGCCAGTTAAAGGAATAGTTAAAAATCTTGAGAAATACACTTACTTGCTTTCTTGCTGAGAGTTAGGTGAGAAGATTGATGCCACACTTCTAGTTATCTGGACAATTTGAAGCTGGAGGCAGCAGCGAGTTAGCTTAGCTTAGCTTAGCTTAGCATAACAAATGAAAACAGAAGCAATAAGCTCACCTGAGTCTCTCAAAAGCTCACATATTAGCCCGGCATCGCCAATGCGTATTAGTCTGGAACCTCTCCATTCATTTTGATTTTCAAGAGGCGTTATCAACAGCGCACACCAAAATGCCTCTGGATGCAATTAGATAGAGCTACAACCAATCAGAGCAATGAATCGTGACCTACAACCAATCAGAGCAATGCGCTGAGCGACACATGGAAGTTGGAGCGGTGCTTGGCCTGTATTGAAGCAGGGGAAAAAAATGGCGACCTGGTCACAAACTTTCTCAAATTACAGCTAAACAGAACACTAAAATGTGTTTCTGAAAACATTTTAGGCAAGAAATAGGCAATACAGTAACAGAATCTTAATTCATATTTGATTCATGTTTGATCTGAGTTTCGTGAGCCGGGTGCGTTGCGCTCGACAGACGGTCGTAACTCCATTCTAGCATGAGGCTCCAATGTTAGTCATCGTCTTACACCCACCCCATGTTATATTTAAAAGGTTGTGATTGGATCGAGTCCTGTGCTACTGGAAATCTGTTTGAACGGGAGAGGGGCCGGACGAATCTGCCAGAGCAAATGAAACATGAGCTCAGCAGATACTCTGGTTTCCACTCTTTTCCCACCAAAATTAGCACGATAGAGACCTTAGACAAGTATGCTATGCCTTTCTGTTTTCTTTTTCTTGTGTGTCACATTCAACATCACGGACGTGCCAGAGACAGGGTTTGCAAACAGTAGAAAGCAGCATGGAAGCCAGTGAAAACATTAAAGTGGTTACTTCTATTCAGTCTCTCTTTCAAACTTGGTGCCAGACAGAGGCAGAGTAACATAGCGTATCATAACATCGCGCCAGAAAAGGGCCGAAAATGAGTGTGTCCACCCGGGTGTCATGTTTTCATTAGCGCCGATCGTAGCTGGAGCCGATAAACACCTGTGACTACTGCAGAATCATTTGTCCTGGGAATGAATGCTGATTGTAACCTTTTCCACTGAAGACAAAAGCCAGATGTTGGGGTTTTTTGGCCAGTGGGAAAGGTGCTTAATTAACAATCAAAGTGTAAACATGACAAGTTGTGGGTTTTGAGGGGGTTGTGTGAGTAGTATTTCTTAACAGGCAGCAGTAACTTCCTGAAGTTTCTGCTGGTTGCCTGGGAACTTCACAGTGACGACAAGATCTCATTAAATTAAACAAACGAGATATACGTGTTAATTAGTGAGCCGTATAAATTATGGTATGCAGATTTTGTTACCTCTCAACAAAGCTATGCTAGCTGTTTCCCCCCCCTCTGTCCTTTATGCTAAGCTAAGCTAACCAGCTGTTTTTTCCAGCTTCATACTGAATGTAGGCAACAGACCACAGACTGTATAAAATATGGACGTAGTCTCTGTGACGTCACCTATAGGTTTCTGAAGAGCCAAAATGAAGCTCAATGTGGGTGGCTCCGGCCGTCGCCATCTTGGCAGTGCCTGACTCTGCAAAGAGGTGGAGCGTGGGTGGAGCTGAGGCAGGCCTAATGAAGCCTACAAGTCTATGCTCGCCACCTGTGACGGCTCCACCTGTCACTCAAAGCAGCCATGCCCTTAATTATGTATAACTTTAAGCCTTAATATAATTTAAACGGATGAGTTGTATAAAAATCCACCCCTGTGCAGTTGTCATGCATGGGGAAATTAGCTATAGAGACCAAAACTGTTTTTGTAGCAGGCTGTAAACACATGTTTCTGTTCTAAAGTTGGGTATTTTAACATGGGGGTCTATGGGGATCGACTCGCTTTTGGCAAATGGCCATTTGAAGAACTGCAGTTTTGGGCACTTCTGCATTGGCTTAATTTTTCAGACCCGGCTGTTGCCACCTGGTACAGATACCAGAGTGGTTTAGATATTGTAAAAATCCTTTGTTTAGGCCTATACATACACTCAGCAACAATTGAATCTCCATATGGATTCTATATGTTTGTAGAATTGTTGTTTATGTAGGCTATACATAAATGTATTGTCTTTTACCGGTACTTAATCATTTTCTGTGTGCTATCTTTGTCTTTGTTTATTTGAATGTATTTGTATCTTTACATTCAAATTCCTTATACTCATCAACATACCTGGCCAATAATGTTGATTATGTTTGCTGTTTAATAAAAGACACTGACAGTGTGTCTGTCAGTTGTCTGACATGCGCTGTGAATTTCCTGATGGTGCTTAAAGTATCCACTGTCGCACCCTTTCCGAGCACGATACGTTTATGTTAATACATATCCCCAACACAACATTTAAAATTAATGATAACTAATTTACCAGGAAAAAAAAAGAATTGTTTATTCATAGGGTTTGCTGTGTAAATTCCCTAAAACGATGAATTCCCTACAATTGCCTGTCTGTACAATGCCACATAAAATGAATAATAAAAAAGCAAACGCAGAGACAAAAGGAAAAAAGAAACAATGGGATTATCAATCATGAAGCGTCTCCAAACGCATTTACACAAAGATGAACAAAGGTAAATAATTAGCTGCAGCACTTGACAATATCATTTACAGCCATCAATTCAATGTGGGTATTGTAGCATGCAGGGACTCCTGCCAATTGATCTTATAGCTTTGTTCAGTGGCTGTGGGAGATGTGAGCACCTGTCACAGTGATTTTGGCGTCTGATCTAAACTACTGTACTCAGGTGGGACTGACTCCAGAAGGAACCCGGAATAAAATCACACGAGTTATCAAGAGAATGGATTCTCTCTAATGTTCTGTATCGTGATCACGTTTAACCCTGTTTAACCTCCAGGGTTGGGGAGTAACGGGTTTATGTATTTAAAATACAAAATATAAGTAACTCTATTCTGTTACAGTTTAAATTGCTGGTATTCTGAATACAGTTACTGTCTTTAAAAATAGATTACTTGGAGGGATTATTTTGTTATCTCTGCCAAGGAGATTTGGTTTGTTTGTCAGTTTGTCTGCAAGCTTACGGAAAAACTACTAGCCTGTTTTTTATGAAACTTGGAGGAATGGTGTAGCATGGGCCAAAAAAGAACCAATTACATTTTGGAGGGGATCCAAATCACGGGGTGGATACGCAAATTATTTTTCACTTCTGTTTTTCACATTGTGAGATAGGGCAAGCTTATGGCCTTGGTGGGTGTTGTTTTTCTTTTATTTGTTCTAAAATTCATATGAAGGATGCGTTTGCCATAAACAGGTTTTTTTTTTTTTAAAGAAGTGTGACATTTTGTGCACATGGAGCTCGACAATGGTGGCAAAGACATGCAGCCAGGACACTGTC
>JAOVVB010000018.1:4894064-4905364 GCA_028570985.1 Heterobranchus longifilis | reverse complement strand
AAAACTTCATCCCATCAACGATATTTTTAACAAAAAAAAAAAATGTGAGTGTCCAGGGTCGCAGGGGCCTGGAGCCTATCCCAGGAGGCTTAGGGCACACCCTGGACAGGGTGCCAGTCCATCGCAGGGCACACACACATCCCCATTCACACACTACGGGCAATTTGGGAACGGCAATTAGCCTAACCCACTTTGGACTGTGGGAGGAAACCGGAGTACCCGGAAGAAACCCACCAAGCATGGGGAGAACATGCAAACTCCATGCACACAGAGAGGGGAATCAAACCTGGCCGGGAATCGAACCCAGACCCTGGAGGTGCAAGGCAACAGTGCTAACCACTACACCACCGTGTCGCCTTTTATACAATCACTTAACAGTTATTCATTTTATTTATTCATTCATTTTATTTCATTTTTCATTTAATTATTGGCATTTCAGAAAACTTCAATGTCAAGAGCAACTGCACTGATGATGTTGTATCATCTCAACAGCGATCTACTTCCATGCTCAGGTACAACTGGCTTCCATATCTGATTCGATCTCTGCCCGAGTATGCTGTACTGTGCCTGAGACCACTTCTTCAAGCAAACTCGGGCACAGTTCCCAAGCCTGAAAAGATTGAGTTTTCTCTCATCAAAGTGAATCAGACTTTGCGGTCAAGTGTTCTCGGAAATGCCCTAATGTGAAAAAACGCCCCCTACTGACTGTTAGTTGATACTGGAGGCTCCTCCCATAAATGGTAAACAGATTTCATCGTACAGAAAATGTCATCACATCGACAATAATGTTTTTCTTGGTTTTTAATCAGGTAATTAGCCTCCGATGATGTGATTCATCTACTGTCGTAGTTACCATAAATTATCAGTTACTATAACCTATTAGACCGAGTGCATGAATCTAAACCTGTTTTTACTTTAACTGCTCTTAGTTTAAAGTAAAAAGTCTTTTAGAAAGAATCAACAGTTTTACGACCAACCGGATTCTAAAAGTTCAACAACGCTGTGGTATAAGTTAATGCTACTGAACACTGTTTTTAGATCAACACCTGAAGCTTCATCGAAGCATTGTGTGTAACCGAACAGAAGGTTCTGCTTAAGCAAAACAAATGAACAAACCCGAAGCAGATACATCATGATGAAAGAGCAAACACAAGCTGTATGCCCTCCAGCCCTAAAGCTTTCTAAGTAGGTTACACTACTACTAACCTAATTCCTGATATAGCATCCTATCCGAGCATTTAACTTTCCAGAGTTATTAAAAACATCTAAATGTCCCGAACAGAATCTGGTCAATCCATTGATGTCCCCTATCTAATTGTTTAGTGGTGACTCACTAGCAGATGTTGCATTTGAAAGTAGTTGCGAAGAAGGAGACAGGTTATGATTTATGCTAAGATGCATGGCTTCAAAGCCCTGAATGAGGCTTCTAAACAAATTGAACAAGTCAAGCATTATTCACCCAGGACCTGGAGTGTGCCTGGCGCATGCAGATCAGAGGCACGCGCCTGCCGCTTGTAATATCCCTCACTGGAAATACAGGTCCGCTGGGAAGAGCCAGCAGCTAGCGGTTAACACTGTGCTGTGCGTGCAGGCATGGGAGGCCGGTGCCAACAGTTCTGCAACACCTGTGCACAGAATCAAACCCTGCTCGTGTCAGCAGGCACCTGGAGACATGACACGCTTTCTTTACAGCACCTTCTTCATCTTTACCAGCAAATAGGGGGGATTGTCAGTGTCAACATCTGATGCAATATCAGTAAACACTGAGGATTATTTATGAAGCCTGGGGTTAGTGTACAGTGATTTTGGGCCATGTGGAAAATGCCCACTGTTGCTGTTTTGTCAATCCATCATCATCTTGATTCTAAGATGTAATCACCAACAGGCGTTTAAATACTGGAGTGTTAAACGTGTAAATTTCTCTTAATAATTGATGGTACATATATTGGAATAAACTGCATTTTCTTTATGAAAGACACTGTAAAAAAAAAAAAAAACCCTTGAGAGCAATACTGCATATTTTACACAGCAGGTACGACTTCAGTTCAAGTTTTAAAATACCAAATCTCTTATTTTTCTTCAACAATCTAATCTCACACATCTAAGGTGACAGGGTACGTGCGCACCTCTCTCGAAATCATTTCTGTCAGTTTTCTCCCATTTGATGCAACCCAAATTGGTGCCGAAGAAACGAATTGCTAAATTTTTAATTAACTTCATAACATCTGCACTTCAGCTTTGAGAGAGCAGGGAGATTTGCTTTTAACCTATTCCAGCACATTTGCACACCAAGGTAAGTCTTGATGCTGGCACTCTTACAGAAAGCAAGGAGGAAAAAAAAAATTAAAAATGGAAATGAACCCATACTTCTGTGCGTAGATCAAAAGACACGGAATTATTCAAAAAAGAAATTGCCATTGCTTGATCTTCAAAAAAAAAAAACAGAGAGAGAGAGAGAGAGAGAAACTTAAGGACAGAGATGGATGGATCAGACTGAGTTGGATGCCATCATGCTTGTCTCACCAAATTAAACTTTATGCTATTTTTATGTTGTATCACTACGTTTTAATTTTTGTACTATTATGTGTATAAATCATTGAACCAGAAAAGTACATTACTCTATCAAACATATTATTGAACAACTTCTATACATCTATGTATTGTTACATTTATTGTAAAGACAAGTTGCTTCCTCTTATAACTTATGCTACAGCAGCTATAAACATTCATTTATAACCAGCCTCTTAAAATTATTATTATTATTATTATTATTATTATTAGGACGTAGAAGAAGAAGAAAAAGAAGAAGAAGAATGAAGCTTGTCATAGTATTAGGACACTGTAAAAAAACAGCCCTCCTTCCTGAACACTGGCAGAAAATATAGCATTAAAATTCATTAATTCTATCCTTCTATACTGCTTATCAAATACTGGGTAGGATGGGTGTGTAGCCTATCCCAGGACACTTTGGGCACAAGGCAGGGTACCTGGGATACCCACCAAGCACGGGGGGAACATGCAAACTCCACACACACACAAACCCAAGGCAGGAATCAAACCCTTGACTGTGAAGGTCGAGGTCCCAGTGCTGACCCCTATACAACCATAGCACTATAATCCCCTATATATGTAATATGTGAATGCTTTATTTTTTAAATATCATGAAATATTGTACCTATCTGCAGTACATATCACACAATTTGTTTTGTATTTTCCACACTCCTTATACTGTGTATCATCAATGAACAAATTCTTGAATCCTTAACTGGTGGCTTTATCACCTGGGCACATGACTTGGTTTAGGTGGCACAGTGGCCTAGTGGTTATCACGGCCGCCTTGCACCTCCAGGGTCCAGGTTCAATTCATGCCTCGGGTCTGTGTGCATTGAGTTTGCCTGTTCTCCCCATGCTTTGTGGATACCTTTCAGGTACTCTGGTTTCCCCCCACAGTCCAAAAACATATAAATTAGGCTAATTGGTGTTCCAAAATTAGCCATAGTGTCTGAATGAGCATGTGTGAGCCATGCGATAGATTGGCACCTCATCCAGGATGTACCACGCCTCGTGTGCTAGGTCTCCTGGCCCCCACGACCCTGTTAACAGGATCAAGTGGTATAGATGATGAGTGACTGAAAGTGTATTTTATTTACATTTATAAAATACATAAATAAATATCTGTATTGATTTTGTATCAATATATCTTTATATTGATGCAGATCAATATACAGATTATACAATATACAAACATACAATATACAAATCTGTATATTGATATATCTGTATTGATATTGGAATTTATTTGACAGTATATAGAATAAACGTTATTTAGAACTTTATTCTGTATACTGTCAAATAAATTCCAATTTAAAAGTTCTAAATAACTTTTATTCTATATACTGAATAAATTTTATTATATAATAAAAGGTAAGGAACCCTTGAACTGTTTTTATG
The DNA here is from genome assembly GCA_028570985.1 of Heterobranchus longifilis. Lineage (NCBI taxonomy): Eukaryota > Metazoa > Chordata > Actinopteri > Siluriformes > Clariidae > Heterobranchus > Heterobranchus longifilis. Next base: position 4,901,413 of record JAOVVB010000018.1, on the reverse strand, counting down.
CACATGCGTTGTAATTGATTCACCAGGAGGTGGCAGAAATGAGCCAGATAAGCAGAGTTTAGACAAGGTTTGATCAAGAAACTGATCAAACTTACTCACATTCTGCATTTCTCTCAACACTTGTACACAAAAGTATTGAAAGTTTCCTGTATAACCCGTTTAAATCACTATTTATACCTACGCCTACCAACGTCACGTTGAAATCTCTGACGGAAAGAATATTTGAAACAGGAGCTGTTAGGCCACCATCCCCCTCCCACTACACCTGCACTGATGTGGATGATATTTAACAAGTCTCTCTTTGATACCACACACACAATACAGGCTTTGTGTGTTAGCTGTCACCTGTCTACCTGTTGGAAAAGTGCTGGAAACACACCATTCTGGAAAACCAACAGAGTAATCAATCATAGACCAAATTCAAGCAGCTTGGGGGCATCATGGTCACCTGAAATAATCTGTAATTCACTTCTCCACTAGGAGACACTGTTCACAGCATGACCAGTGTCTAATCCATGGTGATCCATGGTGAATTCAAAGATTAGCCAGGCTCCATATGTATAGAATATGATTTGAAATGAGACTGTCTGCGTATAGCTATGAACTGTGCATGTATAAACTTCAGGACATGGGCTTCAAACTCATGCTTGGTAGGACCACCAGCCAAAGGACATTCCAAGCTAGTTAAATTGGTAGACTGTCTTCACCATCTGGTAAGATATATCCCTTCCATTTCAACTGACCAACAAATGGTTGACATTTTTTAACTATCTTACAGGATTGCATCCAAGTTCATGATACATTCTATGTGCAGTTTCACCTATTCTCCTCAGATCAAAGCAGATTCTAGCTACTATAGGCATGGGGTCAAAACACAATTTTTGACTCAACTCAAGACGAACTCCGAATTGGGAACATGAGATGAGGGTCTCCTCAACTTCGAGTTGCTCAGAGAACAGCAAGTGACATCCAAGCAACATGGTGGCTCATAGCACCAGCAGTAACCAAAGTAGCACTACTTATCACCTTTAAATGAGTTATGCTGTATATCCAAGTACAATGCATTACCAAAAATTATTTAACTGATACCTTTTAGCTTTGGTTACTGCAAACATTTGCTGTTTCGACAACCAACATCCAGAATTGCATTAATTTTTGGCTGAGATCTTTAATTAATTACATAACAATTGGACCAATCTGTAAAATCAGAACTCTGTGGCTGCCAATTTATTAATAAAAATGATTCTTCATGCTCAGAATCACTCTTTCAATTGCGGCACAATTTTGTACACAATATGAGAATGCTGTTGAATTGGTTGAGCTGGTGAATTCTGGTCCCGAAGTGAGTGCTGAGAGTTTATTCTCTCTGTTTAGCTCAGCCTGTTCACGCATCCTTGACTGTGTCGACTGTGAACCAAAGCGCTCCAAACTAAAATCTGAGCCCTGGTTAAATGAGAGAACCCATTCTATCAGACAGAAATGCCAGAGAGCTGAACGTAAATGGGAAAAAGATAAGACATCAATGACATTAGAGCATGTATTACATCTCCTGCTCATGACCCATCCGTGCCTCCAGTGTGGTTAACTGTCCTAAACCAATTTAACCCTGTTTCTCTCTCTCACTTGCATATCATTCTTCATTTGAAATCTACTTATTGCCCCTTAGACATTGTTCCAGCCCGACTCATTAAAGAGGCCTTTAATACAATTGGTCCTACTGTTTTAACATTAATTAATTGTAGTCTTGAAACTGGAATTGTTCCTGATGCTTTTAAACATGCAGTTGTCCAGCCTCTACTAAAAAAAAAAAACAACCCCACAGATCTAGCAAATTTCAGACCAATATCAAAACTGCCATTTCTCTCGAAAGTATTAGAGAAGATTGTGTGCTCACAGACTTTTCTAAATGAAAATGCAATTTTTTTATTATTTCAATCTGGTTTTAAAGCATACCACAGCACAGAAACTGCTATTTGCTATATTTGAAAAAGTTTCTAACGATCTTTTATTGACAGCTGATTCACGTGATCCTGCTATTTTAGTGCTTTTAGATCTTAGTGTGGCGTTTGATACTATAGATCACAACATTCTTATCTCACGCCTTGAAAACTGCTGTGGCATCCGAGGAATCGGTCTGAACTGGATTAAATCTTATCTGACCAACAGAACCTTTTCAGTGAGCCTAGTGGTTTTTTCTTCTTCAGAGGCTCCACTAACTTGTGGGGTACCACAGGGTTCCATCCTGGGTCCTATCCTCTTTTCTTTATATATGCTGCCTGTGGGTTCCGTCATAAACAAACACGGTATCTCTTTTCACTGTTATGCTGACGACACTCAGATCTATTTGCCTTTAAAGAAAAAACACACTAAAATGCCATCAAGTCCCTTATATCTTGTTTAGATGACATTAAAGCATGGATGTCTCTAAATGTTCTCAAATTAAATGAAAATAAAACTGAGATTGTGGCCTTTGGAAAAATGGATCCCTTGAGTGCTCCTGGCAGTGACTTTGCTCCATTAGCGAAGTACTGTAAACCATTTGTACATAATTTAGGCGTAATATTTGATAATTATTTAAAATTTGATAAACAAATAAACTCAGTGGTTAAATCCAAATGAGAATTTTAGCTAAGATTAAGCCTTTTTTATTTTTCACAAATTTTGAGAAAGTAATTCACGCTTTCATTTCATCTCGACTTGATTACTGTAATGCGTTATATACAGGAATCAGTCAGTTATCGTTCTCTTGTCTACAGCTTGTCCAAAAATCTGCTGCTCGACTTTTAACCAGTACACGCAAAAGTGATCACATCACTCCGGTATTGAAGTCACTTCACTGGCTCCCGGTTCGCTACAGGATTGATTTTAAAATTTTATTACTTGTTTTTAAATCACTGAATGGTTTTACACCTCTTTACATCTCTGAGCTTTTACAACCACATACAATATCAAGAAATCTCAGATCCTCAGACCATTTACTCCTAGATTAAAGCTCAGAGGTGACCAAGCGTTTGCTGTCGCTGCGCCTAAATTATGGAATATTATTACCATTTATTATTAGAGCAGCACCTACATTAGAAACTTTTAAATCCAGACTGAAAGCTCAGCTTCTTTTCAATGGCTTTTACACCTGGCTGAGACAGTTGACCCCTTTTATTCTTTTTAATTATTTATTTAATTTATTTAAGTTTAATTGATTACTAAGTTTTATTGATTACATTTAAATTAAATTATTTATGCATGATTTCATTTGATTACAGTTTTTTATTAACTGTCACTAACTGATATTTATTTACTTTTTACATAGTTAAATTAAAATTTATTTGCTTTCATTTTATACTGTTTAATTCTGGTCGTTTTACTCCTATCATTGTACAGCACTTTGGTCAACTTTGGTTGTTTTTAAATGTGCTATAAATAAATTTGACTAGACTTGACTTTCACAAACTTAGCCTTCTCAAATTGGAACTCAAAAATCTTGGAAATCTTGGCATTGATGTCCTGCTAAATGCCATCAGAAACAAAAAACCCTCGACAGATGTGATAACCCGGTCATTTAGTACATTCAGGTTTATTGACACAAAACCATGCTGAGCCTAGACCTGACCAACTGAAGCAACCCCAGATCACAACCTTTAGAGGCTTCTACAGTGGGCAGTGGGTATACACTGATGTGTGCATCTTTTTATTCCCTTCTTACCCAGATGTGCACATCACTCTGGAATAAGAATAATCTGGCCTCAGCAGACTCACTAACAAGTAGCTTTTTTTGGACACACAGCTGTTTGTTATTAGTTGTTTTCTTTACATAATGCAGGCCAATCATTTGGTCCTTCTGAAACACAATAACATCTGTTCCAGGATAACGGGATAAATATTGTGAAACAGTTATTTAGGAAGTGAGAAGGTACTTCACTGCATAGGTTATCCAGTAATTATCCAGTCAAAGCCTCCTAAGGGTTCACTCTTTTAAATTCAAAATGTGACTTACATTTATGGCATGAGGCAGGAGCTCTTATTTACAGCGACTTACATCATTTTTTAATCTCATTATCCAACTGAGCAGTTAAAGGCTAAGAGCCTTGCTCAAGGGCCGTACTGTGGCAACTTGATGGTGGTGAAGTCTGATCCTGGGACATTCCAATCAGTAGTCCAATTCCTTAACCACTAAAGTACCCCCGATCCCTTTTTTTGGCTGATGAGTGTATTTTTTGTACTTGTATCTACATTTCTAGTTGTAGCTCAGTGGTTAGGTCATTACCTCCCAGTTGTCCCCACTATACCTATAAGCAAGACAATTAAACCTTAACTGTTCAGTGGTATAAATGAGTATCAATGTAGAATCTTTTCACTTCTGTATGTCACACCCCCCTCCCCACTCCTATAGTAAGGAAACAAAGGTGAAAATTTATGCAATTCCAATTTCAGACTGCCCACTTCCGATGCAAGTTAAATGCACAATTTCTACAGATGGTCTGATTTCCACCCACTGGAAACATGCCAGAGAGTGGACTAAGATGAATTGTCTCTAGGTGTGAATGTGTGTGCGCATCGTATTCTGTGATGAACTGAAGTACCTTCCAGGGTGTGTTACTAGCTTGGGCCCCGTGTTCCCGGTATAGGCTGTGAATCCAGGGTGACCCTGACCTGGATGAAGTGCTTACTGAAGACAATGAATAATTGCCTTACTGTTCTGTATTTCCTAAACTCTAACTTCTATGTGATGTAACATTAGTAGAAGTATTTAAGAAAATGTTTCGTTCTACCACTTACCAGCTGGCACAGACTCTCTCAGTCTATCAGCTTAAGCTCTGTTTTGGCAGCTCATAACTGGCCTTGAAAAAGCTCACATTTGAGCATTTAAAGTCCATGTGGGTTTTTTAGGAACCTTCTTTAAAAGGCACAGTGTTAGTGGAAAAGGTCTGTCAGTCAGCCATAACTCTTAAAACCTATTCACCCAGCTCAGTTTAAGCAGGATGGCAGTGTCAGTACTCCAGGACTGCATTACCCCAGACGCTCTTGTGTGTTCATTAAAATGGAGCAGTGTATTTACGTCAGGCAAATCACCTGCACCTTTAAAAAACAAAACAAAAAAAAACAGTGATTGTGCCAAATGTGACCAAGTCAGCTCTTACAGGAGAATGTTGAAAGTTGACATGTATTTATTATTTGGTATTTGGTATATCATAATGATTTAGAGGCAATTCTAGTGAAAAAGTTAAAATGGGTGTACAGCATGAGGGTGCATCATCACCGGCCCTGATTCAAATAAGGTCAATCTGAATAACAAAGGGCACTTCAATACATTTTAGTACACAGCAGGTGCAAGAAAATGAACACCCACTGTTTTTTAAGGATACTGTAGATCTTTTGGTATTTTGGTCCGTCCACGTGCCATCCAACACATCAGCTGATGGATACTGACTACCCTGGAGATATATCCATCATTTCTCTGGCAGGTACTTAAAGGGTCAGGTTGCCAGCTCCATGTCCAATTGTCATTCACACACACGCTCATTCAGACACTACAGCTAATTTTGGATTTAGATTTTATCTTACTAGGTCAAAGCAGTTTTGGTGATACAAGGGGGATTGCATTATAGTAGGGAGGTGGTTTTAATGCTGTGGCTGATTGATATATAGTGTTCAATATGCCATACAAGAAACATTTAATTGAAATGTATGCAGTTTATACAGCACTGATCAATTTGGGAATTTGGAGGAAGGAAAGCAGGCTCTTCTAAAGTGAGTCAGCTGCTAAAAGTTACAGTAAAGAGGAAATACTTTCCTCACTACTTTCCATCAGTTGAATCCTCTACACATAGAAACAAGTACAAAAGTAAATGCAAAACTACAAACAGCCCAGGTTAAGCCATTTCTTTTGCATAGATATTTTATTTGTGTAACATAGTGCCTATCTCTGTCTACCTATCTGTCTTAATCCGCTTGACTTTGCTTAAATCAACCATAAACATGCTTCCGAGAAGTAAAAGCCGCCTTGTAGTCAGCAAGGCGGGAGGAGGAGTCCCAAGGCGCTTGGCTTTGTCTACCTTTTGGCCTAGGCCATCAGATAACAGAGTGGGACAATGGTTCTCCATTCTGTGCTTTGCTTCTTAAATGACCAGGAAGCGCTCATGAGCGGCCCTGCTGGCTGGCTCTCTGGGGCCCACTCAGCCCTGATGGGGCCTGTTCAATCTGAATGGCTGCAGTGCACATGAGGAGGAAATGAGAGACTAGTGGCCACCCAGCCGGAGCCACAAGTGCTCTTTGATGCTGGAATCAGAGGGGTGAAGGGCGGGTACAGAAGCAGGGGGAGGTGACGAAAGACAGCAGAAGGGAGATTTCATCCTTTTAAAATTACTGCTCTCACTAAAGGGAAATCATTGACAAAAAAAGATATGGATTTCATATGTATTTGAGTAAATATTGAACATAGTGACACTTTTAAATTAAGAGGTAGATTTAGTTTTTTGGGGGGATTTTTTCCCCGATTTTCTCCCCAATTTAGTCGTGTCCAATTCCTCCCCGTCACTAGGGGGCTCCCACTTTAAGGCTACTACTACCACTCAGTCGGGAGTTTCCTCCGAACCATGTGACGCCAGCCGACCACATCTTTTCGAACTGCTCGCTCATGCACCGTAACACACTCGGAGGACAGCGCTATCCGCTCCTTCTGCTTGCGTGAGCTCACAGATGCCCCTGATTGGCTGTAGAGCCGTAATTAATGTGGGAGCACGAAGTACCTCTCATCCCTCCCCTCTGAGAGAGCTCGGCCAATCAGCTCTCTCTACACCTCCGGCTGCAAGAGGTTACAGCATCACCCGGGAATCGAACCAGCGATCTCCCAATAATAGTGAAATAGTGATGTAGCTTGTGATATAGTGAATTAGTTTTTTGTGTTTTTCTTTAATGCTCATAATGCTGAAAGTAACAAGACTCCTGAAGGTCTTATAGCTATATTACGTTTTTTGTGTTTATTGGAAAAATGTTAAATCTACCAGAAAAATATTCATCTTTTGACACTACTTGCATACATCATCCTGGCCTTAGTAAATAGTTTGCTAGTTTGCAGACAAAATAATAAAACAAAAACAGCCATCAGAAGCAGATGGGTATGTTTTGTTTCCCACATTGTTGTTTAGCTATGATTAGTTAGCTATGATTGGGATAGCTGTTAGTTAGCTAAAGTTAGCCATGATTGGGATAACCAATTTTAACTACAAAAACCTTGCTGGTGGCCCAGCGTATAAATCATGCTGCCCTATGCTGGATTTTTCAGCAGGCATGCTGGTCTTCCATCAGTTATGCTGGTTCACCAGCTAAACCAGCATCAGACCAGCACTAACCAG
>JAOVVB010000018.1:4877104-4891966 GCA_028570985.1 Heterobranchus longifilis | reverse complement strand
TTGATGATCAGAAACATTTTGTGTGACAAACATGCAAAAGAATAAGAAATCAGGAAGGGGGCAAATAGTTTTTCACAAAACTGTATTTATACATACATTTCTAACCTACATTTAACACTAGTTTTTTCTCTTAAGATACCATCCAATGAATGGAATTAGGATTAGCATTACACTGGACCAGACATTTTATTGCTGTCCTTGTTTGAAATCACATGTCTGTGAATGAACAAGCACTTAAACAGCCATTGTTGGGTCAATAGTTACAGCCTTTTTGTCAAAACAGCATGACAGTAATAAGAGTGACACTGGCGTCCACGCAGCAGCATGAACAGGAAGAGGAGGGAGGACGTGTGTCGTGACCTTTTGTTCTGTTAGAAACATAAATGCTGATGGACCACACCTTGAACTCTGCCAAGCATCTCATTTTTTAGGGGTAAATAAAGTATCACCTCAAGACTGCATCTTGTCCATCTGTTGTTTTATTCCTTAAATAATTTCCTAACTTAGGCATGCCGAATCATGTGCTAAATTTTCCCATTAAAGACAGGCATTGGATTTTTGGTTTGTGAGTGAGAATATCTTATGAGCTCCATTTGACCCCACTGATTTGCACATTTCCTAAGAGTGCTGTGTAAACAGACTTGAGAAAGGGAAATTATATAGGCATTCTATATATATATGAATGCAGAACTGATAAGACTTTTCAGAAGTCAAACAAAGAACCCATTCAACTGTGCTCTTGTCTAAAGCACAAAGTGTTTCTCTATATCTAATTTAAACATTTTATTAATAAAAAAAAAAGATCAAATAGTTTTATACTTGATTTTTATAGCTTTTAATTGAATTTTTTTTTATTAATTCTGTATAATAGCCTTCTCTCATTTAAAATGATCTCTATAAAAGAGAGGTTTTGTCTGTACATTGGTCAGTACTCGCTTTTTCGTTTACGTTTCATACATTGGACGTTTCATACATTGGAAGACCCAAAACCAGTCTCAGAAAATTCTGTCCCTCTGTATGTCTGTCCAGCTAGATTTTGTCACAGCATCACGCAAACCTGGCTTGACAGAATTTTACAAAATTTTGCCAGTCTTCAGGTATTTGCCTGAAGTTAAACCTGTGGCATAAATGAAATCAAAATGGCACATAACTGCTTATAACTTCACTTTTATGCAACATCAAACTATGTGTGCGTCTTAAATCGACCTCTGGACAGAATTTAACGAAACATTTGCAGTACTTAGATATGTAACCTGAACGAGAAGTGAAATCCAAATATTGAGTAAAAGCGATGTTATGAACGGTTATGTGTTGGATTTAATACTTTAAAATAAGATACTTGCTCAATGACAAACACCTGCACCAGTAGATATTATTAGAAAAGCTAAATTGAATTTTTTACTGGGATTACTTCATATTGTCACAGTGCTGAAGTGGTATCAGTGAATTTTAATGCGCTGGACCTTTATCTGATCAACTTTTTCTGACGATCTGTGATCCACTCTCCGACTACCGAACATGGAGTGTATTTGGCTGATGACAAAAGAAGTACATACAGTTCAGTAGCATACAAGGCGTAAGATACTCAACCTTACTAAATTTTCTTTTTTTGTATCAAAGAGTTCTGCAGTACAAAAAGACAGGCAGATCTGTATGTGGGCTTTAACATGAAATAATATCACTGATTACATTAAAACTGATTTGCTTATTTTTAGCTTCTTCTACGAACTCTTTTCCCGTCAACGATAGGTACTCATGCTAGTAAAGTACTAATAATAAAGCTGTATGAGCATAAAATCTGAAATATAACATCCAGCAGTCACTGGGATGGAGCCCTGTACTCAGGGAGGGAAAAATGAAATAGAATAGACAGTAGCACAGTCAAGGAAATGTTTATGCCCATAGCAATTCCCTAGCGTAAAACGATAAAGCGAAAAAAAAAAGAACTCCTGAGAAAACAATTCATCTTGGGAGACCATAAAAAAGAGATGAAGAGACACACACTTGACGGAACAGGAAGGGAGAGGTGGTTGAGATGGAGACAGAGGGAGAAGGCGAGCACAAATCTCCTAGACGAGGTCAGAGCTAAAGGACATACCACGGTTGGTCAGCACCAGCAACCCATAAAGAAAAAAAAAAGATTAAGAACAATGAGAGGAACTACAGTATTAAAAGATCCATATGACCCCTCCCTCATTGAGAAGAATAGAGTGATGAAGCAAACAGAGACTCGTGACCCGGGGGACCAGGACACACGCTCAGCACGAGGTGGACATCGGAGCCAACTGGATATTTTTGTAAAGAAATAAATGTTTATGTAAGAAGGAGAGTGATAAGACACAAAGGCATAGGGACGATCATAAATAACTTTGCCGTCTTCGCACAAATCTTCCCCTCTTAAGTGCATAAACACATATGAAGCTGTCTCCCAGATGAGATCATGCACTGTGGCTGAAAAAAAAATGCCATAAATGTTCACCATGTACCATAAAATATTCTTGCCACATTTTAGTCATACTTTCAATAACAAGCATGAAAGACTAGAAAAATATTTTTTCGAAAATATCTTAAGTGAAAACAGACAGATATCTGAATTAGACAGTGGATAAACACCAGGCGAAGCGAATCGGGATGCCAGTCTGTTTATATTGTTTTTGTTCGAGTTTTAGTAACCCGTACTGGAATGCTTGGACTTTGTCTTGGTAGACCGGCTTAACGCTCCATATCCTCTTCTATTCAGCGCATTGTTCATTTTACCGCTGATTAATATCTTGTTTAAACAGCCACCAGACGCAACACGCCGCTAGTGTGTCCATAAATTCTCTAGAGCTGATCAACACAATAGCTGCATTCTTAAACACATAGCACAGCATCTCCATAACACTTGAGATCTCGAGATTCTGCAAAACAAATTCACTACGGTAAATCAGTGTGGCACCACCGAGGAAAAAAAAGACTGCCAAAAATAGAAAATTAACTGTCAGATGATATTTATCGCTTGCTAAAATTTCAATAACAAATGGTCCCCTTGGAATTATAAGGTTCTATCCTTTTTGCCGAAATGAAGATGAATTGAGTTAACATGACGTGAGGTGTTTTTAAATGATTACGCAAACTTTGAAGCTTAGTTTCCTAAAACCACTCAGAATGTGGATAGAAAAAAGAGGACATTTTTTTAAATAAAATGAGAATTTTTGCAGAAATAATGCAGGAAAAAGGAGGCATCACAGATAAGAGCCTGTTACACAGCAGTAACCTCACTCCATCTCAGATGTCACATTGTAATTTCCTTGCTTTGCCGAGACTGAGACTAAGTATACAGTATTTTACATGATTGACCTGACCCCTAATAGACCTGCACAGTCTTTACTGCATCATATTGATGTAAATCTTTTGTATATATCCACCCATACATCTTTTTCTTAATACCACTTATCCTGTGTAGTTCCATGAGGGGCCTGGATCCTATCCTAGGGCACAAGGCAGGGTACACCCTGTATGGGGTGCCAGCCTTTCGCAGGGTACAATCTCACAAACCCACCCCTGCAATAATACATTACGAGCGATTTGGAGATGCCAATCAGCTTACAGTGCATGTTTTTGGGCTGTGGAAGGAAACCAGAGTTCCTGGAGAAAACCCACAAGTCAAACTCCATGTTTACAGACTGGATGCAAGATTTGAATCCCCAATATATTTTAGAAAGCTGTATAAAACTGGTGCTACCATGGTATAAGAAGCGACATTATAATCTTATAGTATTATACCTTATAAAACAAATCATTATTAACATATGCTGATATTTCCTAGAAAGAACAAAATCTTTTTTTATAGTGTGAAACGGTGAAACATTTGTGTTTTCTAAAAAAAAATTATAATAATAAGTAAAATACTTGTTTTAAATAATAATAATATTAAGAAGAAGACTTATTAAGATTATTATTATTATTATTATTATATAGTAGAGATGATGATAATAATAATGATAATAATAATAATAATACATATTACATACTATTATTATTATTATTATTATTATTATTATTATTTCTACTATTTTAGTAATGTGTAATATTTCGATACTATAATAATATCTTGTTTGATTTCCACCTCGGATCTGTGTACATGGAGTTTACATGTTCTCCCCATGCTAGGTGGGTTTCCTCCCACAGTCCAAAGACCTGCACATTAGGTTAACTGGCGTTCCCAGACAGTCCGTAGTGTGTGAATGAGCGTGAGAGTGTGTGTATATGTGTGTGTGCTGCAATGAATTGGCATCCAATCTAGGGTGGACCCCGCCTCGTACCTTATGTCTCCTGGGATACGCTCTAGGCTGCTCTATAAAGGATAAAGCAGTATAGAAAATAAGTAAGTGAGAGATATGTGTATATATTAATATTTTGATTTCATATTGCAATAAAAGCATTGTCAATACATCAGCTAATACTTTGATTAATCTGGTGGACGGTAACTTTGATGCCAGCCGTGATGTTTTTAGCTTGAAAGCATGGTCTTCTGCACAGAGCACTAAGCATACAATAATAAATGGGAGGAATCTGTTCATAAAGCAAAACATTGAGCTTTTACCAAAATATGTTAGGCATTCACTCTTTGTTTCATACCAGGTTGGTGTAGGTATGAGATTGGGATCTGCGGCACACGTTGCAGACATTTTTTAAATGTAAGGCAGTGAGCTCCATCACTGGCATCACTGAAGTTCAAGCTTCAGCTTCCTTCAATTCCTTTGATAATGATATTAACAGAAACTCCAGTTTCATGGCATATGTATGAGGGTGGAACATCAAGGTCCATAAAATATTTCTCAATTATTAACCTCGATAATACGGCAAAATGTTAAAATGGCTTTGAGAAGAAAAAAAAAATCCTTTTTACACCAGTAACAGAAGCTCTGACTGCAATAGTTATATTAATGCACACAGTTGTATAATAACAGTACAGATTGTACAATGAATGCTTTTCATAATCTAAGGCTAACAACAGTCAGACTAATTTATTTAACATTTCAAAAGTTAATTAAAAAATGAACGTGTAAACTCCACACAGACCCAAGGTGGGAATCAACCCTCGACCCTGGAGGTGTGAGGCCACACTGCTAACCACAATGCCACCATGCGGCCGCAGTATAATCAATGACGATAAAACAAACTTCTTATATGGAAGTGGGTCTTCTGATATGTCACATACTTAATCTTTAACAGAACAGGGGAATGCTATTGAAACAGGGGAATGATGATGAAAAAATGTGGAACTCACAAAATGCTCATATTATTATTTGTGGGTCATAGAAACCACCAGAATCAGCCATAAAAACAGGATCATATGTGTCCATGGTATTTCTTTGCCTATTTGACCAGTTACATTTTTTGCTCAGTCATTCATATATATAAATAATTTGTTAAAATAAAGTTAATTTCAACATATTGTAAAGGTTGTGCTGAAAAAAGGACATGTCATACTGTACAATGATGAAGCTTTTATATATTCATTAAAGCATTAAAATGGCTAAAATGTTCTGGGGTAAATGTAAATATATGGTTAAAAACATGGGAAAAAAATAATAATTGTAATCACTGGCACATTGCACTGGTAGAAGGGGTATAAAACACTTTGGACAAAGTGTGGTGTCTACTTCAAGATGTATATAATAAACTATTTCTGTCTCCTGCAATTAAACATATCAATATTTTTTTAAATAAAAGCATATGTTTTATATACTTTGAGAATTTTTTGAGAACTTTTTTAATTTGTTGTCCCACACTGCAGCCATTCACACCGCCTTTTCAGTGATGGTCAATGTGAAGAAGAAAAAAAAAGACAACACAGACTCATCAGAGTCAAGTTCCAGTTTGATCAGTGAGACGAGACGAACCTATATCATTACATGTCTTAAACTTGCTTTGCTTCTAAGCAGAATATTGGGGAAAAAGGGCCTGAGAGAGAAATCTATCCCCCTCAGGAAATGAGTGACTCTAATAACTGTTAAATGCACATGGTTTGAAGTTACACCTTCAGTCTAAAAACAATAGCACTTTGATCACAGTGTGGGCCTCAAACACAGGTACACATTGTACACTTCTTTTCCTGTATGGCACACAAGCAAGAAGGGGCACTGAAGAGTTAAGGTTTATAAAGACAAGGCTCTCAGGGTTATGTGTATGTGAGTGGAGGTAGTTATGTAGCTATAGTACTATTAGTGTTTATACAATACGGTTACATATACTTGCATAGCGAGGAAACTAATATATAGCAATTGCGTGGCTGGAGCCACAGTGACGGGGGTGCATAAGTCAGTGCACTCTGAGTGATGGAAGGGTTGCATCAGAAAGGACAGCCGGCATAAAACCTGTGCCAATTCAAATAGGCAGACTTGATGATCTGCTGTGATGACCACTAACACAAGTGGCTGAAAGAAGGACAACATCATTAGTGCAGTCATAGTATGCCGAAATAAAGTAAAATCAGTGAAGATATAGTACTGTTAATGTGTGTATTTTGTACTATTGATCTAGACACAGTGGTCTTCATGTTGAAATTGTGCCATTACAAATAATATTATACACCAGTTAGTTCCAATAGAGGAATCTGATTGGAGGAGAGGCATTCCAAAATGGTGATAATTGATGGTAACAGCACTGGGATGTTTAACTGTATGTATCACTCTGCATCCCATGTGTTCTACAATCGTTAATTAAACTAACTTGTCAGTTACTTGACAAAATAGCCATTCAAAACCAGACACGAATGTATTTTAGCAATAAAAATTAATCTGATAATGTAGTGTCAATATAAACAACACTTTGTCTACTTAATGAAGTCATTCCAAATTGCCATTGGTAGTTCCATGAGCTAGTGGTTGAGAAAGCTAACTAACACAAGACTGAATCCCAAATCCCTATGTAATCTCTAATTAAGGGCACTACATGGTATGTTGAACAAGTGGGTGTTCACCCTAGTGCACTAGCTTTCCATTTAAACCTATTTCAAAACCAGGTAGTTAATGCCGCCACCTTCATGGTTCATTCTCCTTACCTATTGGCTACATAGCACCAGTAAGAATTTAAAACTATTTTCACTGCTGTTAATTGAACTAGTGGTCACTAGCTGTCGGTCGCCAGCCCCACCAGTCGCGGTTAGTTAGTTGTGATTAGTAGTTAGTCGCAAGTTGTGGAAGGATTTGTTTTAATGGACAAGATAACTGATTAAATAAACAAACAAACAAACAAACAAACCATAATCTGTTGATAATAAATGGTATTTTTGGAACTGTTGTATAAAAGCAGTATCAGCACGTCTGGATGCTTTCAGCTCTCCGGCTGCACACTTGTGCCTACAACTGCATCACAGCCATGCTCATATTCTGCACAACAGCACATCCTCTAGTGTGATATTGCTTAATGATATTGCATCCATTTATTCAAGCTGACGTCGCTAACTGATGGTTGGCCTCAATGACCAGTGACTTTGACACCACTGGTCAGGGACGTTACATTGCTGAGGGTTATTTGCTCATTATTTATTTATTTGTTTCTTTATTTTTTACATAGAACATAGAGTAATTTCTAAATTTTATTATGAAGGTCACAAAAGTTGACAAAGTTGAAAGGGAATGAAGCCTATTTTCTATCCTATTATATGCAATTAAGAAATATCACATACTATTATTATTTGCATACTATTTGACAACTGTTAAAAGCGTTATACAAATAAAATTTTATATTAATGAGCAAAATTTGTGTTACGTAGTCATTGTCTCACTCATCATCTATACCGCTTTATCCATCCTGTATACAGGGTCGCGGCGGGGGGCTGGAGCCTATCCCAAGAAAGATGGGGTACACCCTGGATGGGGTGAAAATCCATCGCAGGGCACACACTCACTCACACACTATGGGCACAACTGGAGCACCTGAAGGAAACATCAAGCAAAGGGACATGCAAACTTCACACACACACACACACACACACATTGATCCAACTCCATACACACAGACCTGAGGCGGGAATCGAGCCTGGAGGTGCAAGGCCACAGCGTTAACCACTGATATATTGCTAGTTTTTTTATTCTTGTTGTTGGTTCAGCTTTGAGAGAAAAGGAAAAATAAAGGCTGTGAGTAGATTAGGTGATGATGATGAGGAGGAGACATGCCTCGGAAATCTTTTAGCAGTAGGACCCAGAGGAAACATCATCTGTCTGAAGTTGGACAAGTACACCTTTATGTGAGTGCACCAAATCAGGTAAAAAAAAAAAAAAAAAAGGCTACAAAGTGATTCTTCTAAGCTCCAGAAAACAAACCCCTTCCGCTTTGATCCTGTCAGTTCGCAGAAAACGCTTGACAGGAAAACACAATGGTTCCTGCTGTCAGACTGCTCAGGGCCGTATATAAGGATGGACAGGTAACGCGTCCAGGAATCTGTAGACTGAGGGGACGCACTGAGGGGACAAGATGAGCGCGTCAGTAGCAGTGTACAGGAACATTTACACAGAGGACCGCTTCAGACAGACCTACGGCACGGAGGCCAAACCGCGCGAGCCTCTGCGGGAGCGCCTGTGCGCGCGCTGCCGCTGCTCTCCGCTCCGGTGCGCGCACCTGCTCGAGCGGCGGATGCCGATTTTCAGCTGGCTGCCGAGATACAGACTCAGGAAATGGATCTTAGGAGACACAGTGGCAGGGCTGACAGTCGGGATTCTGCACATTCCACAAGGTAGGAATCTGCACCCGCTCCACTTGTGCTCCTGCTACTGTCTAATACTCGAATAAGTTACACTCCAATTTTTCCGTGTTAATTAACTTCTAAGGCCACTACTAGCCAATTAAGAGGTCTTAAGTCGTCACGTGATGCTGGGACGCTCCTTATATTATGCACTGTATATATTTATTAGTATTATTCATTTTTTTCCTTCTAATTTTGCTTTGAGTTATTATAGAGTTAGTACAAAAAACATTTCTGATTTTCAAGCGTTATTATTCTACCACAAAAGATGTTAAGTTAAAGAAAAATATTTACCTGCCAGAAAGGAAAGCAGTAGATTATATAGGCGACAACTTTACAGACAAAAAAAAGTAAGTTGCTGGATTTTGCATGCAAAAAAGAAGCAGTCAAAATTCTTAGAAGAACTAACTAGGGGTTGGTCTAAAGGGTGCTAGAGTAACTAATTTCTTTTAAAAACTTCACAAATTGTACCTGAGACTAAAAGTTCCTCAAAGGGTAGTCACACCATATACTGACTTTCTTTCATTATTTACTGTTTACTCAGCTTTATATATATATATATATATATATATTATTATTTTTTTTTTTTAAGACATATTTTTGTTCTACGGAATTTATGTGCATTTCTTCAGCACTGCTAATAGGACAGGATTTTGATTGATCAATAATTACAGTATGAGGTGCAGCTCTTATGAATATGTGAAGACTTTTGTGAAGGTAAAGAAATTTACACCAGCTTAAAATGTGTTCCTGCAACTTTATAATACTCATTAAACAAAGTTACACTTTAAGTTTAATCAATTTCTAAGGCCCCCAATAGCCAATTAAGATGTCTTAAGTCATCATGTGATGCTGAGACGCTCCTTACCTTATGCACTGTATATGTTTTTTTAGTATTATTCCACCAATTCTGCTAGATAGTTTAGTGGTTGGCACTGTTGCCTTTAAACCTCAAGGGTCCGGGTTCGATTCCCGGCTCGGGTCTGTGTGCATGGAGTTTGCATGTTCTCACCATGCTTAATGGGTTTTCTCCTACAGTCCAAAAACATGCAGGTTAGCCTAATTGGTGTTTCAAATTGCCCATAGTGTGCGTGAATGACAGTTGGACGTGGAGCTGGCAACTCGACCCCTTAAGTACCTGCCACAGAAATGACAGATATGTCTGAAGGGTGGGGAGTATCCATCATCCGATGTGTCAGATGGTACGTGGACGGACCAAAATACCAAAAAATCTACAGTATCCATCCCATAGTTTGCATCATTGTGTGTATGTGTGTGTCCCCTGCGATGGATTGGCACCCCATCCAGGGTGTACCCCACCTTGTACTCTAAATCTCCTTGGATAGGCTCAGACATTTAACTATGTGCAATAACATTCTAGCTATTTATTAAAGCAATAACTGACTACCTTAGGGTCATGCTGACATTATTTATAGGCTTGTTTTTATTTATAGGCTGACCCATCACATTTGGTAATAGCAATAAAAATTTCAAATAACTACACTTTAGTTATTTAATACCTTAATAGTGGTAGACTGTACTTCTGTAAGACACACACACACACACACACACACAAAAAAACTATTTAGAGACCGCGTTGTTTTATTTCATGGACCCCTTTTTAAAATCTCTTGGTTTAATATATACGCTATTCTATATGATTCCTAATAGACTGAACGCACCTATACAAGCTGTTCGATATATGGAAAAAACCATGCCGATCAAAACTACTTTTAATTTGCCACAATGCAAAGTTGTCTTTAAAAAATCTGTAAAAGTCATGTGAATCTTAGCACTACTCACTTATGTGGTTTTGTGTACCAGGTATGGCTTTTGCATTATTGACATCAGTGGCTCCGATCTACGGCCTGTACACATCGTTCTTCCCAGTAGTACTCTACATGCTGTTCGGGACGGGGCGTCATGTCTCTACAGGTAAAAAAAAAATTTCAATGTTCAGTAGTAGAGGTCTAGACATTCCTTAGGAACTGTCTCTTTGGTAACTCATTAGTTATGGTGTTACTGTAGTGCTGTGTGGTAACCTTTATTCTGTGCTGTTTTTTTTTATGAACATATTTAACCAATGTGCAGTGTCAAGTGTTTTGATTAACTATGTACAGTATTTTACAAATTGATGATTGTCACGACACTGGACTTTTACTGTAGTACAAATTGTTTCCTTGTGCAAAGTTTGGATGCAAGTTTGACATTATAGAACAATACTTGATGATTTTCAGAACTATGAAATAATACATATGCCATTATGTCATTAAGTAACAATGACAACAACAGCAGTCAGTTGTTATTGTAAGGTACAAAGGTCAGCTGCTCTAGAACAGTTCTTGCAAAAACAGAATTGTCAAGTGCTATTGCAAAACCCATCAAGCACCATGATGAAAAAGTTCATTTAGACTTACCAACCTTAAAAATTAACAGCACAAATTAACAGCACCACAGATTAGCACCGTTATGAAGGCTTTACAAAGCATACGTAGGAAACATGTCTCAACATTAACTGTTCAAAGGAGAATATTGCATATTTTGGATGAGTTCAAGAAATAAAAATCAGGAAAGACCATGTAATTAGAAGGCGTGTCCAAACTTTGGTCTGGTTGTGTATAAATGTCTACAGTATATGCAAAAATCAAGAAAAGAAACAAGAGCTTATGAAACAGATTTGGGGTCTGAGGATCCCCTATATTACCCAGCCACTGCTTGCAGTGCTGGTCCCAGGTCTGGATAAAATGGGAGGGTTGCATCAGAAAGGACATTCAATGTAAAACCTGGGCCGAGTTGTTTGTGGTGACCTCTTGACAGGAGCAGTTAAAGAAATTTTATTATTATAAAAGTAGTTAAAAAACATTTCTGATTTTCAAGCATTAGTATTCTAAAAGTTAAAGAAAAAAAGTATGCCAGAAAAGAAAGCAGCACATTATATAAGTGACTACTTTTTAGATGATAAAAACAACAGAAAAAAAACAAAAAGGATGCTTTTTTGGGATTTTGCATGCAAAAAAAGGTGCAAAAGTCAGATTATTTAGAATAACTGTGTGTTAAAGGATGCTTAGTACAACATAGTAACTAATATCCTTATAAAACTGCAGAAATCGCACCTGAGACTAAAGGGTGATCAAAGCCTTGTCACGCCTTAATGAATTCTGTCATTAAAGCTTAAATTAAATGTTTAAATTTGTATTTGTTATACATAAAATATCTTTCCAAGATATAGCATATTCATCTGTCCTTCATGTGTATTGTATGTATTTCTCCCCGTTTATACTCACTTTTAGTGTTGCTCTGTACAGGTACTTTTGCAGTAGTGAGTCTGATGACCGGCACGGTGGTGGAGCAGCTGGTGCCGACTCCTCCTGATCTGAACTGCAGTAGCCCAGAGCTCACAGAACTTGAGAATCAGAGGATCGGAGTGGCTTCGGCCATAGCATTCCTGTCAGGAGTGATGATGGTCAGAAAATATCTGATATATATATACAGTATATCTGATACTATATATCTGACGATGTTTCATACTAGATGTGCCCGCGACGTTATTCACGTGTAATTTAAGTACACACTCATAAGCGCGTTATAAAATGTACATCATCTGTTGAATTTCGGAATGAACTAAAATTTTCACGTGTCGCCGTGAAGTGCGTGGAATGAAGGTGTGAGATCGTGTTTATTAAGTAGATTTCAAGTGCATGCTCATAAAAGCGTAATAAAAAATGTTCAGTGCTATCTGTTGAATTTTGAGATTAACTAATTATTTTTTTGACAAAAAGGCATTTTCTTTTTAAATTTCAAATAAGTATATTTTCCCTTCCAGTGGGCCGACTGTGATGAAACAAAGCTCGGTCAAATACGCCTGTGAAAACCCCATTAAAATTTGTTCAGGAGTTTTTTTATGATGCATGCACAAACAAACAAACAGACAGAAAAAAAACCCAAAACATGATCTTGATGTGTTCTATTACTATCTTTCGTCCCCCCCAATTTTTTTTTCTCACAATAGTTGTATACAATAGCTCTGTGATTAAGGCCTTGGACTACAGTTAGGAAGTTCCCAGGTTCAAATCCCACGACTGCCAAATTGTCCCTGTTGGTCCCCTGAGGGCCCTGAACCCTCAACTGCTTACATGTGTAATGAAATACAGATGTAAGTTGCTCTGGATAAGGGTGTCTCCTAAACGTAAGATGTATGGCACATGTATTAAAAGCTGAATTGTGTATTATGTTTGTTCTTTGCTAAGCATGATTGTGTTATGGAATGCTCATGGCGCTTGTTTTTATGGCTTTCGTTTCCAGCTTTGTATGTTTGGCTTGCAGTTGGGTTTCCTCTCCACATACCTATCAGAGCCCATTGTTAAGGCATTCACCAGCGCTGCTGCATTTCATGTGACTGTCTCTCAGCTGCAGAACATGCTGGGATTGAGGCTTCCTCGCCACACGGGCACGTTTTCTCTCTTCAAGGTTTGTGAGAGGCAATGAAGTGTGTCGGGTTATTACAATACTTGTTATAATGATATCAGCAAGGGCAGGTGGTGATATTAAATATTAGGGAGGGCTAAAAGTTAATATATTGATCGGTCAGAATGAAATTGTATCATGAGGTTCTGTCAGTAGTGGAATCATAATAATATTAGACGATCTTTTTTAAAAATTATTATTTATTTATTTAAATTTTTTTTATCAAGTCCGTAATGCTGTTTTGGGTTTATTCTGTTTCCTCTGAATACCAAATAGGGTAAACCGAAAGACAAAAATGTACTAATCTTGCCAGGCTGTCATCTGTTCTGATCAATGTGTCCCCGGGCCTGTTTTAGCAGCTTTATTTATAGCAGATTTTCTGCGTTGTAGAAAAGAAATAAGAAAATTTAGCGCTGAGTAAATTTATTCCAGTTTAGTGACTTGATGACAAAATATGTTTACACATGAGTAATTCACTCTATCCCACAGACGCTGGCCTCGGTGATGGAGAACTTGCCCCACACTAACCTTGCCGAGCTGTTTATCTCGCTGCTCTGCCTAGCCGTGCTCGTTCCCATTAAGGAAGTGAACACACGATTTCGTCAGCGTCTGCGCACTCCCATTCCAGTCGAGATCCTCACTGTAGGTGAAGTTTAAAACAACAGTCTACAATATATTAAAATAAAAAATGACTACAGAAATGTAAAACATAGATTTTTTTTATTATTATTTGTTCAGTGCTTTATTCTGTTTCTCCATAGGTGATAATTGCTACAGGTGTAGCTTATGCCTCATCTCTGGATTCTAGATATGATGTCCAGATAGTGGGTCACATTCCTGCAGGGTAACAATTAGTCCTGTTTTTGCCTATTATCTTCAACTTCCTATTACACCTGAGTATTTATTGTATGATAAATAATAGCATACATTGTTTTAAATTGAATACTAAAAGCAGGCCTAACAAATTCCTTGCCGCTGGTTCTGTTTTGTAGGTTCCCTCGTCCTCGTCTGCCCGCTCTGCACACAGTGCCAGACATAGCTGGCGATACAGTTGCTATCACATTCGTAGGCTATGCTGTGTCTGTGTCGCTTGCAATGATATACGCCGATAAGCATGGCTATTCTATTCATCCTAATCAGGTAAAGCTATATTAATATCTGAAATACATTGCCTGGCCAAAACTAAGTTTTTTATTCAGTCACCTTTAGCGTTGATTACAGCTACACAATGTGGTGGCCAGTTCATTTGTGAAAATGCTTCCTCATGCTCCCAGAACCACTCGTTCACAGTCATGTGAGTCCTGCAGTATACCCGCGCCATCAGGGAAGAAAAACTACATAGATGCGATAACCTGGTCATTCATTACTTTCAGGTCATCAGCTGACTCAAGTTTATTGTCCCATAACATTGCTGAGCCTAGACTTGACCAACTCATAACACTGCCTCCTTGTACAGTGGGTGCTATGCATGATGGGTATATCGCTTCATCTGTTTAATTTTCACCCGGTAATAAGGTCAATCTGGAATCATCGGACCACGTGACCTTTTTCCATTGCTCAAAAGTGGAGAAAATGGAGAAAAACTAAACTAAACTAAATTAGAAGTTTTTCGAATTGCGTATAAAGACAGTATGTGCAGCTATAGACAGGCTCTAAAAACTGCTAGG
>JAOVVB010000018.1:4822421-4856481 GCA_028570985.1 Heterobranchus longifilis | reverse complement strand
TTTGTCTTGCTGACGTTCAGGAGGAGATTGTTCCTCTGGCACCAGTTCTCCAGATTTCCAATCTCCTCTAGGTAGGCTGTCTCATCATTGTTGGTGATCAGGCCCACCACGACAGTGTCGTCAGCAAACTTGATGACAGCGGTGGAGTTGGTAGTGGCCACGCAGTCGTAGGTGTTAGGAGTGGATATAGACAAAGATGAAAAGCAGAGATGTTTCAAAAAATTTAACCCACTCATTAAAAAAACAAAGAAGAAATTTAATCTGTGGCTACTAAGAGACCTCTCTTTAAAAGGAAGAGTTCTACTTTCAAAAGTTGAGTGCATTTCTATATTATGACTTCAACTTGTAGTCTACACATGTAGATTCCCAAATATGCAAAATGATAGATAAAATACTGTTAAAATTTGTGTGGAGAAACCAAACTCATTATTTGAAGAAATCTGATATAATGGATGAGTACAGTGATGGTGGCCTCAACTTTTTGGACTTTACAACCTTGAATTACACCTTTAAGATTATTTGGATCAGACATTTTTTCAAGTGTCCAACTTGATTATGGAATTTTATTCTCATTACATTTTCTCTCATGTAGGTGGTCTACATTTTTTTTTATTGTTATGTCATTATAATATTGATAAAATCCCAGTTAAACTTTCATGTTTTAACAAACAAATGCTGCTGGCTTGGTCTTTAATTTATAAGCACAACTTTATTTCTCATAGATTTTGATCTGAAACAACAGGCATTTATTAGCCAAAAACAAAACCTATTACTGTCATCGGTGGTTTGATAATAAAATTTGTTTTAATCAAAATTGTCAGCTTTACAGTTATAGTGAATTTATCCAACACTACGGTATTCCTGTTTCTCCAAAGGAGTTTTAAATAGTTTTTGATGCCATTCCAGCACCCTTCATGCCCCAAGGTTTTGATTACAGCAGCCATTATTTATTGTTGGATGTTATGGAGACAGTCACTGGGAAAGCTTGTTTTTCAGGACTCAGAAACCACTCACTCACTTACTCATCTTCTATACCTCTTTATCCTGTATTCAGGGTCATGGGGACCTGGACCCTATCCCAGGCTTAGGGCACGATGGCAGGGTACACCCTGGACAGGGTGCCAATTCATTGCAGGGCACACACATATACACACACCCATTCACACACTATTTGTGAACACCAGTTAGCCTAACCTGCATATCTTTGGAGTGTGGGAGGAAACCCACCAAGCACAGGGAGAACATGCAAACTCCATGCACACAGAGATGGGAAACAAGCCTGGAACCCGGACCCTGGAGGTGCAAGGCGACAGTGCTAACCACTACACCACCGTGCCGCCTACTCGGAAACCAAAATAAGATTATTTTTTTAACAAATAAAGTCAGAGATCTCATTTAAAATGCTGCACAGATTTTACCCAACTAATAAATACTTACAGAGACTCAAGAAGGACACTGATATAAACTGCAAATTTTGGAAAGATTCTAGAGAAACATTGGTACACCTGTTTTGAACCTGCCCACATACGAATCCGCTACAGAAGAAATGATCCCATTTCATTACTGATAACATTTACCCTCAGTTTACACTACGGGGGAAAATGATTTGTTTGGTTTTGTTACCACTGGAAGGAATGATTGCTTGATTAATTTGATTTTGATCAAATTCTATATTCATAAATGAAAAGTTGTAAAGAAACTGGAAAGTTTTTTAAGTTGAATGTGAATAATAAACAGTATGTTGAATCTGTAGCAGACTGCACTAATCGAAAAGCTGTGAAAACGTATAACACAGGCTTTACAATGTTGATATATGAATCTAGTCTAATTTTTTTTTATCTCTCCGGCTTATTGATAAGTTGTATGTATGAGTTCTTTTACTTGTATTCTGTAAAAAAAAAAAAAATTGTGGCACCTTGCCAACAATTGTGATCAGGTGTTTGCGATAACTGGTGATCAGTCTTTCACATTGCTGTGGAGGAATTTTAAACCGCTCTTCTTTATTTTAACATGGCGCCTGTTGCGTAGATTCTTCTTTAGGAATTTTCCAAATGATTTTCTGGTTCCATCAATTATGGCAAAATGTGTGGGCACTGAAAAAAAGACCGTTACTGACGCGTGGGAAGCAACCAGTGCGTTTCCCGGTTCCTGAAACTTTCTCTCTCCCCTACTGTATTTGAAGACTTTGTACATCTTTAAAATTAATGCTTTAATGTAGGAAAAACACTTATTACAGCTTTGGGAAGTGCTCCAAGGCAAACTCTTTGAAACTTCTCCTGTCCCAGGATGCCCGGATGAAACCGCGGTCTATGATTTGCCCCAGATGACTTCCGCATTTTCTTTCTTTCTTTTTTTTTTTCAACCGATATGTAATTCCCAAAACAACTTGAGACACGCGTAAAGTACATTGGGTTTCTATTTAAATTAACTTTTTTATTCAGTGACTCGGTTTTCTGGTATTTACGTTCTCAACTATCTTCCGCATGTGGGCGGGGCTTTGAGAGCACAGAGCCGACCATCCAATGAAATCGCTCAGAGGCGCAGCTGGTGGAAACGCAGCGCGTGAATGGAAGTACACAAAGGAGGCCTCGAGCGGGACGTACGGTGTGAGATGGAACGTGGTGTTTAACACACATGCAGGATTTCTTGGGATTTCTGTGCTTCGTGGAGTCTGTTGGGACGTGACAGCTGAGTAATATCACAGATGGACAAACAGAAGGGCAGCGGAGAGGTAACACGTGACAGAGAACTAAGATAAAAAAAAAGAAAATCAGCTGTTTTTTTTAATGATTAACTTGAACAGGTTTTGTATTTCAGATCCACTTTTATTGCAACTCCAGCCATTACTTAACATTTTATACAAGCCTACGTACCTTATGTTTTTCTGATAATAATAATAATAATGATGATGATGATGTTAATGATGTTATTGCTCCAAACAGAAGCAATGCATTAGGTACTTGTTTAATGTTTACACCACAGTTAGCTTCTCTCTTTCTCTCTTAAAATCCAGATTACTGCTTCTTATGATCTGAGGATGTAACTTCCAGGAAACATATTCCCTGTGCTGGGAATTAGGGCAACTACCAAGATTTTCCAGTCACTCAAGGTAACCAGCTTAAACAGCTCTTCTTCTATATCACTTAAATCTTACATTATCTCCCTGTGGGGTAATCTCTCAGGAATCAGACCTACAGAGCTAAGAGGGTTCATTGTGTGGTTCAAGGTGGTAGAACAGGGTGTTAAGAGTAAGGGATCTTGTTTGACTAGATTGTGGCACAGTACACATACTTGCAACATGCTATTTGTGAGCAAAAAAAACTTTCCACTGTTGCAGTATTGACTTAGCTACAGTTGATAGTGTTGTTAGTCCTGTCGAGGGGTTGCCATGGGGGTTAACACAGGTTTTATGCCGGATAGCCTTCCTAATGCAACCCTCCCATTTTATCCGGGCTTGCAGTGGCTGGGGTTTGGACATTGGGTGGGATTCGAACCTGGGCCTTCTACATGACAGGTGAGAAACCTACCACTGAGCCACCAATGCCCCTTTTAGCTACTTTTATGTTTTATATTTTTTACCCCTTAATGATTGAGATTGAGACAACTTTTAAGATTACACAAAGATAACCGAAGTAAATACACAATGCAGTTTTTAAATGATCATTTTATTTAGGGGAAAAAGCTATACAAACCTACCGGGCCTTGTGTGAAAAAGTAACTTCCCTGAAATCTAATAACTGGTTGTTCCACCTTTGATGCCAACAATTGTGATCAAATGTTTGCGATAGCAGATGATCAGTCTTTCCCATTGCTGTGGAGGAATTTTATCCCACTCTTCTTTGTTTTAACTTGGTGCTTTTTTTTCTTTCTTTTTTTTTGGTTGTGCTGGTGTTTTTCTGATCATTGTCCTGTTGCGTAAGCCAAGTGTGCTTGAGCTTGAGGTCACAAAGTGATAGCCAGGCATTCTTCTGCAGGAATTTTCCAGTAGATTTTCTGGTTCCAAAACTTATGGCAAGTTGTCCAGGTCCTGAAGTTTTAAAGCAGCCCCAGACCATCACACGATCACCACCATGTCTTGCCTGTTAATGTGGTGTTCTGTTTATGAAATGCTGTGTTAGTTTTACACCAGATGTAACAGGAGACACATTCATCAGTCCACAGAATATTTGCAGATCATTCTACAGAAAAGGTGGAATTTGGGTGATGCAAATCTCTTGAAATGTATTTCTTCTTTTATACCCAAAACTGCTTTAATAGCAGTAACTTCTAAAAATTATGAAACCACAAAAAGTAGAGCTTGATGCATTATACTGTAAATTTCATTAAAGAATAAATCTGTGGTTGCTTTTGTCAATGGTGTTACCTAAAATCTAAACAACATTAAAACCTTATTATATATTTTTCTCATTAATAACTGAATATTTAGTTATTAAGTGAATATTAGCGGGGGATGCTTGGGCCCACTCATCGTTGCTCGCAATTATATTTAAAAATTATACTCTGTGTAACACTAACACCAATGGTTTGGGGTGACTGATATTTATTTCATATTATTAGTTATAATTAATTGTTGTTTTATGATTTTAGTGTTCTATGTATTTTGGTATATATTGAGGTTAGGGTAAATTGATTTATTTCGTAAACAGAAAACATTTTTAGATTAATCTTGGTGACGAGACTTTTCCTTGAGCTTTGCCTTTTTAAAAAATCCTAAAATTAATTATTGGATTTAAAAAAAATAGTTCATAATTGAAAGGACATACTATATTTCTTTAACATACACAAGTAACGTGTCTGTTATGTAAATATTGGCCTCAGCAAAGCTAAGTGGCAGCACTTCATATATACAATCATATATATCTCAATCAGTACTTCTTAAACATGGTCCAAACTTATTCTGTAGCTGCATGCTTAGTTGACAGCATGTATTAAAGACAATTAAAATAATTAGACAGACAAATAGGATAATTATTTTTATTTGCAACAACTTGCAGTGCCCCACCCAAAACCAACCATTCCAGTATAATAAATAACGAATACTAAGGAGGCCAGATGTTTGCACACACCTTAGCCAAATACATTTAAACTCTCACTACCTGATATACAGTCCTAGTAATCATTTACTGGCTTGGATCAGTTAGGATCACTACTTTATTTTAGGAATGTGAAATGTCAGAATAATAGTAGAGGGAAGGATTTGCTTCAACTTTTATGTCTTTCATCACATTCCCACTGTGTCACAGGTTCACATACTTATTACTATTTGGTAATATTGCCTTTAAATTGTTTAGCATGGGTCATACTTTTCAGGTAGCCTCCCACAAGCTTCTTACAATATGTTGCTGGAACTTTAGCCCATCCCTCCTGATAGAACCGGTGTAACTGATCAGGTTTTATAGGTCTTCTTGCTCACAGATTCGTTTTTTTTTTCACTTCAGTCCACAGTTATTGGGTTGAGGTTAAGGCCACTCCAATACCTCAACTTTATTGTTCTTAAGCCATTTGCATCCTTTCTGCAACTTTGAAAGGATGCTTTTGGTCATTGTCCATTTGGAAGTCGCATTTGCGACCAAGCTTTATCTTCCTGGCTGATGTCTTGAGATATGTTTTTCATCAATATATCCAAATAATCTACCTTCTTCATGATGCCACCTATTTTGTAAGTACCCAAGTTTCTTCTGGAGCAAAGCACCACACAACGTGATGCTACCACCCTTGATCTATGTGGGTGGGATGGTGTTCTTCAGCTTGCAAACCTCTTCCTTCTTCTTCCATGCAGGATGGCCAAACAGTTCATTTTTTTGTTTCATTAGACCAGAGTAAAAGTAAGATCTTTTGTCCCCATACGTGGCTGTAAACCATAGCCTGGCTTCTTATAGCAGTTTCGGAGGACTGACTTCAGCCTTTCAGGTTATTTCGCTATAGGACTTGTTTTAATGTGAATATTGATGCTTTTCTACCAGTTTCCTCCAGTGCCTTCACAAGTGTATTTTCTGTACTTCTGGGATTGATTTGTACTTTTCGTACCAAAGTACATTCATCTCTAGGAGACAAAACATGTCTCATTCCTGAGAGATATGATGGCCGTATGGTCCCATGGTGTTTATACATGTGTAGTAGTGTTTGTACAGATAAATCTGGTACCTTCAGGCAATTATTCCAAAGGATGAACCAGACATGTGGCGGTCCAGTTTTTTTCTTGTGAGGTCTTAGCTGATTTATTTTTATTTAATAATTTTCTGGAATTTTCCAAGCTGTTTAAAGACAAGAGTAATGAAGTTTTATGTAAACTAATGACCCACTGCATTTGTGATGTAGTGAATTACATGTGAAATGATCTATATGAAAATAATTGTTGGAAAAATTACTTGTCAGGTGTCTATAGCTTGTTAACATGAACCCTGTGGAATGGAGCCCTGAGCTTGGGCATGTTTTATACATTTATCTAATCAGCCAATGATGTGTCAACAGAAGAAAAGTCAAAGAAGAAAAGAAAACCGCTACAAAAAACTACAGAGAAGCAAATACAGGTCAAGAGCTTCAGTTAATGTTCACATCAATTATCAGAATGGGAAAATTTATATTTCTATTAAATGGGCGGTGACCGAATGAATATGGAGGCCACTCATAATATTGACAGACGCAGCACAGATAATATATAGGTTAAAGCACAAGATGCAGTGTGTTATAGTTCAGTGAGGCCCAATGAGGATGTCAGTATCTTATCACTTCATAAAACGTATTATACTTGTATCATTGTGGTTACAAAATTCATAGGCCTCCCTACAGTTACAGTATTTGTTTTGTGCCTGTTTGTTTGAAAACGTAAAGAACTTGGAGGAAACATGTGCAGCATTTTGGGTTGGACCCCAAGCCATGAGGCATCAACACACCCCTGCTCTGCTAGGCAGTGCTGTCTGTCCAAGAAGAGTTGAAATAATGCATTATGCAGTTTAAAAAACATAAGTGTGATATGTTAATTCTTTTGTTTTTGTATTCCAGCTCTCGAGAGATTGTAGCTGGATGTGAAGAGGTTGCCATGAACGTGGTGAGCTCCAGGATTGCGCTTGTTCTGGGCTTTCTGGTTGGCTGCTGTACTTTTTACTTCTTCCTGGAGGAGGTGTGGCTCGAGCGGAACTTCCGCCAGTGGCTCGGTGCACAGCAGGACGAGCAGAACACGCACTACAACACCTGGAAGGAGCACCTATCTGCTCTCAACAACCTGAATCACCCTCATCATGAAGGTGCAACAGCTTTTCCTTCTACTGGGCTGGGCTGGTGGTATATGTAAGGATAAGTTGATGATGAAGTATTATATCCACTAACTGGAAGTAAAAGTAGCCATACCCAGTCATTTTTACTTCTTAGGTGTCCTCCACCATTTCAAGCTATGCTTGTATTCTTTATGACTTTATTTCTTGTTGTAACTTTAAACCAAAATGTAAGCTTCATAAACATTAAATGACAGTTTTACCAAGTATGTTATTTATAATTTTTTCTATAGAAGAGGACATCCATGTTGCAAATGAGCTTTACAGTAAGGTACGCATCCTGTGCTGGGTCATGACCGGCCCGGACAATCTGCAGTCAAAGGCGCGGCACGTGAAAGCAACATGGAGTCGGCATTGCAACAGGGTGCTGTTCATGAGCTCAGAGGAGAATAGTGACTTCCCAACAGTGGGCCTCGGAACAGGTGAAGGGCGTGATCAGCTCTACTGGAAGACCATCCGAGCCTTCCATTACGTCCTGAAGAACCATGCCGACGAAGCAGACTGGTTTCTAAAAGCTGATGATGACACTTTTGTTGTGGTCGAGAACCTGCGCTGGATCCTGTCCAACTACTCCTCAGAGCAGCCGATCTACTTCGGCAAACGCTTCAAACCCTTCGCCAAACAGGGCTACATGAGCGGTGGCGCTGGATACGTGCTCAGCAAGGAGGCCTTGAGACGATTTGTGGAGGGCTTCAGTACCGAAGTGTGCACTCATACTACCTCAGTGGAGGATCTGGCCATGGGTCAGTGTTTGGAAAAGATGGGTGTGCTGGCAGGAGACTCAAGAGATGATGTACAGCGTGAGACCTTCCACCCCTTCATCCCTGAGCACCATCTCACTTTCAATTTTGACCGAAGCTTCTGGTACTGGAGTTACTGCTACTATCCTATCGTGCTGGTAAGTCTCTGATCATGGGCTTGAAATTTCCTTTAATTAACATTGCTCAAGAAAGTCAGTACTCTTGCAGGTTAAGTCATTGATTTGTGCTCAAGGGAAATAAACTCAGAATGGATTTGCCCTCATTAGTGACGTCTGTGTATATTCTACATCGTTTGGCCCTAGCCATGAACTAAGGGGTTTTATGGAAGACCACTGTGGTTCCATTATTAATATTCCAATGACTGAGTTATTTGTAACATTGTGTAGTCCCTGTACATTTGTGTGATTCTATTGTGTAATGCAATGGGGGATTGTATTGAAATATTGCAGATTCTCTCCTCAGACATCACATACTATTCTGAAGAATAATCTAAAATCTAAAATGAAGCACAAATGAATACAAATGACTATAGTTGTAGTAAGTTGATGCATAGCTTTTTTTGTTTGTAACATATTAGTCATAATTAATTAATCATCGTGAAATTACTTGCGATTAAAAAAACAATTTGAATTGAGTAGTCATGAGTAATTTATTATGTTAATCAGGAATGATGTTAGTGATTAATTGCCATTATTAACAGATGCAATAACTGATAATGTTTTGCATTCTGTTTCTCCATATTTGCTCCATGTTTCTATTCACTTGTACATCACATGAGGGTGATCTTACAGCATAGTTGTTTGTCTTACCTTGGCCACTGTATATTTAGTGAAAAACAAGAGCAGTATTGACGACATATTTATCTAGTTTTTCTTTAATTCTGTTTGTTTAACTTGTTTGCACTACAAATTACCAGTGTTTCCCATAAAATCTCAACCTGGTTGTGGCGGGAGCTGGTAGGGAGAGGGGTGTTTGGTTGTTTGGAGGTTTCATCGATTTAAAGCAAGTGTTGAAAGTCAACTTGACACCAAGGGTGTGTTGAGAAGGGTGCCGCCTAGCAGGGCCGCTTTCCTGCCTGCAGATATCGTTGGTATGTATAAGACCATTATCTTTAGTGCTAGTGTAATTGCTGTGGGTGTGAACACTTAATGCCTGGTTCGCACACACTATGGGCAGTCTGCCTACATTTCATGTTGTCTTTGGACTTTATGTCTTTGGGAGAAATCCACCAATCACAGGGAGACCATGCAAACTACACACACACGCACACATAATACGAACCCAACTCCTGGAGGTTTGTTCTGGGGCCAGCTCAGTGGTTAAGCCATTGAACTACAGTTTGGAAGGTTCCAGGTCAAATTCCACAACCACCAAGTTGTCCCTGTTGGGCCCTTGAGCAAGGTAAAAAGTTGCTCTGGATAAGGGCGTCTTCCAAATGCCTAAATGTAAACTACATAGGCACCATGCTGCCTGAGTTTTGAGACTAACGTAATGCTACTCTTTTCCTCCAATGGCTCCGTTGCCAACGTGTTTGTGTGAGAGAGAGAGAGAGCATGCTCGTGGGTAAGGAGAGGATGAACAAGTCAATGCATGTTACAGTGAAATAAGGTTTTGCTCATTTTAAACAGAAAAAAAAAAATCTATATGTGTTGGTCAATTAACATATTGTTGAAGCTGCCACAAATAAATCAATGTATGGGAAACACTGCCTCAGTAATTTGTTGGGATTGTGCCACTAGAAATGTTTACATAAAACTTAAATTGAGAATAAATGTGCGTCTTGTTACTATTAATGATTTATTGATTAGGGATCGTTAATTTTCAGGCAAGAAAAATGATTGGTTATCAGCCCCAGTGATGTGTAATCTTGATAAGAAGTGCTTTTGTAGAAAAATAATCACTTTTATCATCTCAAATTTTATTATTTTCCCTTTAATGTTAAGTCGCAAAGTGTTTTATTTCTATAGCATTCCGTAGCATTTTTATATTCAATTTTGTAGAATTTCAACAAAGCAAGTTTTTATTTTTCACAACTCTAAATTTCCCTCCACTCACAGCTTCTAATTTTCCTCTCATATTTTGTTAGTAGGACAAAAACACATTTTCCCATAGAAATGATTCTAAATCGATTTAAATACTATAGGAGGTATTAAGTCTTGTACATTAGTATAAATCAATTAACACATTCTAACCAACATTGGTGTATAAAGTAGATACTTAGTAATCTGAGTTATGTAAGCTTATTTTTGTAGTTCTGTTTCTCAGAAGCTCTTTGTGCAATGTGTGATCATCTTGACCTCATCCTGTGTGATATTCGTTTGCAGGGTCCACTGTGCTGCTCCGATCTCGCCGTGTCCTTCCATTACGTAGACGCTGAGCTGATGTACGTTCTGGAGTACTTCACATACCACCTGCGGCCTTACGGCTACAAGTACCGCTACCAGCCTCCAGCATCTCCCCTCCTCAACCCAGCAACCACTTCTGAAAGTCCGGTGCAGGTCACTGTGAAAGCAATGCAGCATGTAGCAGAACAACCAAAGCCATCCAATTTGCAAGAGGCCAGATCAGAGGATGGTGGGAATGCAGCAGGGGACTCGGTGCAAAAGACAGTCGAAGAGCATAAAGAAACAAATAACAGCAGTGCAACCATACGGGAGAGCCAGGGCTCCTCAGGAAGCTGAAAACGTTTTATGTAGAGAAAGGGAACATGTGGACGTGGCATGTAAATTGATCATGGCAAGGAAGATAAAACCGGTTTATTAACATTTTGAGATTATGAGATTAAATTCTCAGATCTGATTGGTCAGCCTCTGATTAATTTTCTGACAGTTGCACAGCAAAGCATCGGTTTATATAAAACAATACACTCATTTGAACATGTTACTGTTTCTACAGTTACTTTAAACTAATTCACTGAAACGCAGATGTCCTGAAGCTTTCTGTAAAGGCATGTTTGGCAGGAGCCTCTACTGTCAAAGGTTTATTACAGTCAGCAAGTTGTCCACCACTGGAAAGTCAACAGGTCAGGATACCAAAGGCCAGTTCATCTGGTCTGATCCCACAGAAAAGCCAATGTAGATCAAATTACTGAAGAAAAAAAAAGGCACTGCTAGCCATAACAGAAAGGTATCAGAACACCTAGTGCATCAGAGTGTCAAATATGGAGCCCAAAAGACCAAAGGCCACTGGCCCGGCTTCTAAACTCCCCAGGTCTCGATATAATCGAACATACATGAGATGCATTGGATAAACAGGTCTGATCCACAGAGGCCCCATCCACGACCCAAGTGGAACCTACACAATACTGGTTTTAATGTTTTGGGTTTTAATGTTATGTCTGATTGGTGTATAGCTGATACGTCTTTAAATAAACACAATGCTTGTGATTTTTGTTAATTCATTTAAACTTTAGATTGATAAAAGATATAATTTTTTATTATTAAAATAAAAAAGGTTATTGCTGACAAAATTCCCTACTATAATAGGAATCAAATATTTTAGGATGGGCTGCTTTGGGAAATGAATCCAATCAGGGCCAATTAATAGGCTTTGTTTTGCCCTCACACTGCACTGATGTGTTGGCTCTATAACCTCATGCCCTCACTTCATGTCATTCAAAAGTCTCACGTGTTCTGTCTTCGACATGATTTTGATTTTAATTTCAACTTTAATTAAATTACATTTCTGTCCTAGCAACATTATTTGATGTTCTGGCCAGCAAAGCACTTGCTGTCAAGGTTCAAGACTCTCACTTACCCACTGGTCTGTCGATTGCATTTTTGGCAGTAAATAATTGTTTAGATATTGATGTGATGTCTGTATTTCATCTTTTTTTTTTTTTTTTTTTTCCCTCTGGGATAATTAAGCCTGTGATGGTGATGGATATGATTTACAACAAGGACTGTAATATGATGTCTTTGCACTAAGAAATAAACACTGATTCATTGGAAGCGTGTTCTCTTCAAGTTATTATGCAGGAAGTGACGTCAATGTACATGATTTATCTTCTTCACTCTAAATTTGAAATGGAGTGACTTCATCGATCCTTGACTTCCATGTGGCAAAGAAGCTTTTCTCTCACTAATAAAGTATGTAGGATTCAAGTTCCTCTAAGATTTAGTGACTGTAGAGTTCTGGTTATTTGTACATTTCTATTCCATCACAAAAATGCAATACTAGAGAACTGATCAAGAGATAATTAAAAGCATTCCTGTTTGTTAGTCTTTCTTTTTCCTTTAGTTTTTTTCTTTTTTTATAAAATATTTTAAAGCTGATGAGGACTGGGCATGGCAGGATAGAAATTAAAATGTCAGCCTGTATTTATTTTTCAACTCAACATGTTACACTGAGTAATTCTACACATCAGTGCCATTATACTGTGAGGCATTTTTATGGCCCCTGCATCATTCTGTATGTTGCATATGAAAACCTTTCTGCTGGCCTTGCATTTAAACAATTCATCTATACCCAATATCATATTCATTGTTTATACAGAATGCTTTATAGGAAATGTTCATTTGTCTACTATAATGTAGAACTTGCAGAATAATCAGGTTTTAAAAAGTACAGTATCTATTATAAATCTATATATAGTGCCCTGTGTATCTGTATATCAATGACGAGCTCAATTAAATAATACATTTATTTACAAAAATCATGTATTTTTTTTACATTAGAAAGTTAATGTGGTAAATAAATATAGTCAGATAAAGATGTTTCTAGAGATTTATATATATACTGCTACTGATATATACAAATCTATGTAAGTTTTAGTTGCAGTTCAACATAAAATCATCATCCTTTGACAAATGTAATTTAGAATAATTGCAATTCTGTAATTATTTAACTTTTTTTTTTGTTTTTTTTGCAGAGTGTGTCATGAAAAGGAGTAAATCCTGTAAGAACGGCACAGCTGATCCAGACGATTTTTGCCTATAACCCACGACGAAACCTGCAATGGAAAACAATGGCTTTACTTAGCAGTAATTCATGCATGGGGTGTTGTTTTCAAGGCCATATACAACACTAACCTCAGTCTGCACTTGTTAAAGAACAGGCCACGTGTCTCTGGGTAGTCTTTCCTCCAAGGACGTTCAGCGTCTGTTGGTGTAAATCCAACACAATCTAAGCGGCTGGGAATTCAAACTTGCAAATCCCAGAGTTGAATTAACACCCAAATCCAGACGGGCTTACATAGATGTTAATTTAGCACTGGGAATTTAGCTTGGTGCTTGTCAGGGCTATACAATGTTTTTGCAAAAATTTTAAAAGAGAGGCAGGTATTTGGACTTAAATCTACTCTCACCATCTTCACTGTTTCGCCGTCCCATAAGTCCAACAAAGATGTCATGCATTTCTCCTGAAATCAAAACATAAATGGGACTTTTGTTGTGTGGAATGGAGAATTATACATATAGATAATATGTGGAAATCAAAAAGGAGGATGGGCTTACGTTTGCGCTGAGACTGCTCTTCATCAGCAGCATCAGCATCTGGAAAACAAATAACACTGTCAGACTCACTTACCATCTATACTACTTCATCCTGTATACAGTTTCATGGGGGTGGGGGAGTCTGGAGCCTATCCCAGGAGACTTAGGGCATGAAGTGGGGAACACCTTGAATGGGGTGCCGATCCATCGCTGGGAACACACACATGCTCATTCACACACTACAGGCAATTTGGGAACACCAGTTAACCTCTACATGACTTTTGTGAGTGTGGGAGGAAACCCACCCACCATGGGGAGAATATGCAAACCGAGGCAGGAATCAAACCCGGACCCTGGAGGTGCGAGCTGACAGTGTTAACCACCTATGCCACCAACGCCGCCCAGTGTTAGACCTTCTCACTTAATCAAACTTTTCTTAATGGTAACAGTCCTGACTGGGAAATTGAACTTGTTGCTTTTGTGTATTTATTTTTTAAAGATTGAGGTTTGGGGTGATTTAAAGTGATGATGATGATGATGATGATTACTGTTGTTTATATTATCTTCCAGCACCCAGGCCAATCTGGCTTTTCAAAACACATGGCACAAACATCTCATGTAATCACTACAGTCATAATGATGATGAAGATGGAGAAGGAGATGCTTTCCTCACCGGCGCTCCTGCGGCCCATCAGTCCGACAAAACTATCGTAGTCTATGTCGTGATAGCGCTTGAGCAAGTTACGAGCCGCGAGTCGAAAACTTGAACTCTCCTGCGTGCAAAAAACGAGTAGAGATTATGATGCTACAAAAAACAAACAAACACACAAATAAAAGCCATATAATAGTTAAGACAAATAAAGGTAAACTGCTTACGTCCGAGGTGGATTTCTGCGTCTCTGGTTCCGCGCAGTTCGACTCACTGAGCCGCGTCTCAACCAGGAGGATGAGGGACACCAGCAGCAAGCCTCGGTACATTTTTACACACAGTCTGATGAGAGAAAACACACAAATGTGTGAATATAAATAAATGAGTTGAATGAAATAATGCAAAACGTCCCTTTAGCACCGTTTATGCGCTGCGTAATGCGTAAACTAGGCTACTATACAGGTCTTTTAACCCAGCAAATCTCTCTTTCTCTCTCTCTCTCTCTCTCTCTCTCTTTGGGTATCTAGTTTTATTAAGAGGACTGATACACAACATACACCAAATGAAGACGCAAAGCACAGCAGGCTTTTATTTTCTCATGTATTACCCAATATTCGCTGTATTGTGTAAAATTACAATATAACCTGGTACCAGATGGAGACTTTGATTTGTTTAACCTACTGTTCATTAGGTTTAAATTTGCCAATTAACGAGTTCTGACACTTTCAAAGAAAATAAAAATCTTGAAAGTTATTTTCTTTGATTACTCCTCTGGGGACCCTAAAATATTCCAAATGCAATAAACAACAATAAAGTGTTTCCCCATCAGAAAGGATTCCAAACTACCTTTTATTTTCCAGAATGTAATAACCCTTACCAATCTAAAGAACCGCTGGAGTCCTCTTAAAACTGTTTTCTAATAGTGGAGTAAGTCCAACCCTGCTTTTCTCGTTTGTTTAATAGCGAAAACTCGCTGTGTTGTGTTGTATACATGCTTAATGTATTTCACGTCATTAGGTGAATATAATCTGGAGATAAATTCCTATTATTTTCATGATAATCATAATTTGCGCAATAATATTTGGCACTCATACCCAAATCCCTGCATTAAAAAAAAAGAAGAAGAATACAATTAAAAAAGTTTGCATTAAAGTAACAGAAGGGTTTGTTCATTCTTTGGCTTATCTAAAGTAAAGTAAAAAAAAAAAAAAAGTTAAATTAATAAAATAATGCATAAAAACACCCAGTGAGTGAATGCGAGTGAATGCGTAAAAACGCGTAAGTCGTGAGAACCTCATCATAATACAAGAATACGATATACGCAAACATCACACCAGGTTATAGGATGATGTAACATATTTCAGGTATGATCATAAAAAATATACATTTAAATAAATTAATGTGATGTGAGTTCTTGCGTAATGTAAAGGATTAAGAGTAAATTAACTGAATTAATTTATATGCAAATGAGATTATTATAATATATATATAAAATTGGTCATCTAATTACTATTTAAAGCCCATTATTTCCGAGCTGGCACAAATTTGCTGCGTTTCTTTCTTTTTCAATTTGGTGCGTTCTGGATCGCTGTAATCAGGTTTATAAATTTATAAGTGCATTTTTTTTGCAGTAAATACGTTCGATTATATTACACCCCCCTAAGTTTATTATGCATTTACAATTTTCCTAATGCACCGTGTAGATGATGGTACCCTTACCTGAGCTGATTAAAGGTCTGAGGCACAGGTGAGGCGCACGGAGGAGTCACTTGGATGCGTTAGAGGAGCCGACGGTTAAAGCTGTGCCTTGGTATCCTATCAGAGCAGATATCCGCATAGATGTTTGCTGCATCGAGTCCAATCAGCCGTATCTGTGTAGATGTGGTTTGAGGGTTTTATAGCGTCCGTGTCACGCAAATGAAGATCCTGACATCACATTGTGCGAAGGCGTTCCATAAAAAGAAAACCCCGCAGCGCGCGCTTTGGTCATCCAATGACGTCATTTCGAGTGTTTCAAGGTGCTATTTTTCTTAACGCAGCATTAATTCCTTTTGCTTGTATAGACCCTGGACATGTAGTGACACATTAAACATTGAAACATAACTTTACTGTAAAGAGTTTCTTGTATTGGATGATATTTTTTATAATTGGCCAGACCATGTTATACTGATGTTGCAAAAGATAGTAAACAATCCATTACCATAAGTATTCTGACAAACTGTCAGAAACAGTACTATATTAGTACAATATACTCATATACATATACAGTAATGTCATAAACTGTCTGAGCTCCCGGTGACCAGACCCCCTCTCTGCTTCGGACCTGTCTGTCTCACCCTGGTGCACCACTTCTGTACCACTAACTTCTCGTTAGAGATCTCATCGTATGGAGGCCCGTGTGGTCTGCTTGAGATGCATGTGGTGACTGGGGACATATCCACTTTACCATAAAGATGGTTTGATGCAGACAGCTTTTCTCTAAGGAGATGTGACTGCTATCACTCACAAATTGTTCAGGACTGGAATTTCCTACAGTTTTGTACCTGAGCCTCCAATAACAAAACTGGACTCCATATTAACTTAAACAAATCTCCTATTATATTAAACTTCTAGCACAGTATGACTGCAAAACAATTCCTGATATCTGTTATCACCCAAATGAGGATGGGTTTCCTGTTGAGTCTGGTTTCTCTCAAGGTTTCTTCCCATTGCCATCTCAGGGAGTTTTTCCTTGCCATCGTTGCCCGCGGCTTGCTCATCAAGGACTTGCTCATCAGGGATCTGTTCACTTTGGTTCATACATATTTTCTCACACATTTCATACTGATTTCCCTCATTTTCTTTTGATACTGTAAAGCTGCTTTGAGATGATGGCGATTGTTAAAAGCGCTATACAAATAAAATAAAATTGAATGTAATTGAATTGAATTAAATATCACACTGACTGTGGGTAAAAAACGAAAAAGTCACACACTCTAAGATTTCATTCACATATAGCTTTGATTATAGTATACAATGTGGTAGCCGGTTCAAGTGTGAAAATGATTCCTCAGGTTCTCAGAACCACTCTATCACAGTATGAGTCCTGAAATATATAAAGTGCCATTAGGGGAAACAACTCCATCGTGCTGGAATAGGGTCTATCTGAACTCATCAGACCACATGACCTTTTTCCATTTCTCCAATCTTTATGCTCCCTAAGAAATAGAAGCATTTTTCTGTGATTAGTCTCACTAACAAGTGGTTTTCTTATGGACAGCGGCATAGCTGTTTACCCCCAATCCTGTGAGTTCTCATCACATTGTGTGCGCATGGCGTATTTTCATTATTAAACATAGCTCTGGATTACTCTTGATTTTTCACACCAAGTGTTTAAGAGACCTCCATCTATGATTGTTTTTTCCCCAAAATTTGATGGCTCAGCACTATCCATCTACTGGAGAATAATATATTATCAATGCATTATTATCCTTCTACTGTATGATAATACATTGTCATTTCCAATTTTAAATCTTCTTAGTTGTTTTCTTTGATTGATGCAAACCAATAATTTTTTTCTTCTAAAATTGTGACTTTTTTATCCAGGCAGTGTATTGAAATCTGTTGCAATTTGATCAGCAAATCAAAACTGTTACTAGTCATGTTTCATAACTGTTATTGTTACTGTAACTGTTACTAGTCATGTTTCATATCGCAATTATTGTTATAGCTAACAATGTTATTTGGATTAGAAAAACATTACTACACTGATCTTCAGAAACTGATTTATTCTGGTCAGGACTGCAATGGATCCAGAACCTTTTCAAGACACACTGGGGCCTAGCTCAAATTCAAATGAAAATAAATAAATAATTTCATATAATCTATACACAGAATTGGGAACCTTAAAGTTTTTTGGCTTATAATCTCTGAAAGAATCTTTAAAAGGTTCTTATCAAACCCCATAACAGTATTTCCTTAGAGGTAATATTTACAAGTAGAACAGTTAATTTTATTTATTTATTTATTTAGGAAGTTTAGAACTCCTAACTAACCACTGCATCCTTGAAGTTGTTTCTTTCTTTTTCCTAAGAGAATCATCACTTGATCACTTTACACTATGCCATTTAATGATGCAACTTTTTCATTCCAAGTGATTGTATAAATAATTGTCACATACAAATTTGACCGAATCAAATGAGGAAGTGCATCATCAGTGGAAAATACAGCCCGGGGATATAATTGCTTCATAACCTAACTCAGCCGAATGGCATGTCTGTACAAAGGATGAATGTTCAAAACCATGCATATCATAATAAATTGTAATTTTTGAATATGTGCCTCATATTCTTTGAAAAAAAATAATCAAAGAACAGCGCCAAATCATCAGTAAAGTTTGCTAAATACCCTGGAGTGAAGAGTGTTGGAGAAATCCTACGTTTTATTAAAGTTCTCTCTGTAAAGTTTTTTCTCAGTATAGTGTATAAAGGCTTATGCATTATTTTATTTAACAGTGTGTACCTGTCCGTGATAGTCTTACAACATACTAAAATGTCATCTTTGTTGACATAATCTGTTTGAACTCTTCGTTAGATCCTTATTGTCCTTTTTTCCGCCTGGCTGGCTAATTGACAGAGCCATTGATGAGAACGTAATCTCGCAAGGAAGTCATTACATAGATAGCCTTGGAAGAACTGTCTCACAACCTACATGGGCTTCTTAAAGGGGAAGGGGTGGGGGGATATGAGTGGCTAGCAGTGATGCACAAATGATTAATGTAGACCGTAGTTTACCATCGTCATCGCCATCAACTACTAGAACATTTTAGAAGTTTGGGAAATGGGACAGTTAAAGAAACACTTCTACTCTTTTGTTGATAGGAAGTCCATGCAACAAGTGCAGTTCAACTAAAATGAGACTACACTTGAGCAGAAGGCAGTGTAATAGCTTGGAAAAGACTAGGCATACTTCCTGTGGCGAAAATGACTAGCTCTGCACCACTGTATGTTCAAAGGTCCCTTGTAGGAGTATTCTCATGGCTGAGAAATTGGCAGATAAGTACCTAACAGCAGTCATAAAGAGCCTGGCACACCATTTGATTTTGAATCACTGTGATCTTTGATAGAACTATTCCTTTTTATGAAAGCATACAGTAAATATTTGACAAATATTGAGATCAAGATAAACTACTCTGTGACTCATTATGCATGAAATGAAGAGCATAATTTATATTGTCCTAAATCATAAACTTTAATCAAATGCTTTTTTTCCCTTCATTTAAAAAATATTTTGATTTTATTCATTATTTTAAGTTGTATGCAGCATAAAAACAGCAGATAAGCACACAGCATTGGTAAATACTAAAAAAAAGCATTTGAAAAGTCAACATACTGTACTATGTTCTAAAGAACTTGAACTTGACACACCAAGAGTTACTCATATTCAAACAAAACAGGAAGAAACTACAACCCACTATAATTAGTCTCTAAATTATGAATCCCCATGGAATATATTCGAATATTAAACATTTGTGTGCATTTTATGGAAATTACTCTTTAATCAGGTGCACACACTAACAGGACAAACGCTATTTCTATAACAGTTAAGGGTTTGAATGTTGCCCTTCTAAGAACCCCCAGTTTCCTTAACTATTTAGAGAACGACTAAAAAAGTAATTTTTTCTGTAATTTATGCTATATTTCATTAGACTATATTGTACTTTATTATAGATCTACTGTATATGAGTATATAGTTGTGTTACTGTATATAACAATGTTCACTACTTAATAAGTGTATTAAAAACATGTTAAAATTTCAGGTATGCATGTATTAGCACACACTCAGTAAAATATATTTATTTATCTATATGTAACAATTTTGTTTCAGGTTAATGATGGACCCAGATCAGCAAATGTGAGCACATACACATATATGTTCTATTACCTTCCTCAGATCTGGGGAAATGGCAACACACTGACATGGCAACACAGGAGGGCTTTTGGCCACTGCAGGGGACTGGTAGCTTCAGGTTGATCTTGGAAAGCAGCTAGAAACGTGTGACCACCTTGCTTCATCCAGTCATGGATTTATCATCAGAGTCTTCCATGAAGGTGGGCCTGCTGGAGTTGATTGACCAAAAGGAAGAAGATTGGATTGAAGAAGCCCATGAGCCAAAACAGGCTAAATACACGCATGCAGGGCTGGAGAACCCGATTTGAACCAGTGGAGGTTGCGTGTCAAGGTTTCTCTGTCCAATCACTGACTAGAACACTGAAACTGCTAGGAGCAAATGGACTGTAGTGGAGACATGCCACCAGATACATCCTGGAAGAGGCCTTCTCTGCCTCACTGTAGCTGTGGATCCCCCTTTGGATCTACAACCACTATGAAGCTTTCTCTGCAATCCAGGATGAGGTCGTCCCTGCCTTATGGTGGCTGTGGCTCCAGAGGGGGATCTGTGGACCACTAGGATACAAGTCGGGGATTGATCCCTCATGGCTGGCTCACCCGGATGATGGTATCTGATGGTTAAAGACCCAGAACACCTTATGACCGGGGGGGTCATCACTGAAGACATGTCCTAGTAACACAAGTAATTGTATTCCCTATCATGGATCCAGATCTCAAAAACGCATTAGGAATTCCCCTAGATGGGATGCTAGTTCATCACATGAAACCTCTCTCTCTCATTAATTTATACCTAGGGGAAAATCAGACAACCCGGAGTAACCCCATGCTTAACATGAGGGAGAGCATGCAAAACAACAATTAATTACTGCAGTTGGTTACTGCAGCTGCAATTGTTCAGCTGGCTACAAGTTATTTTACCCTATATGATGCAACGAGTAACTGCATCAATCAATCATGATGTTCGGCTTGCTCATCAGGGACTATCTGACCATTTTGATTCATACAAATTCACATTCTATACATCTTAAATAATTCTTTTGATTGTGTAAAGCGCTATACAAATAAAATTTTTTATTGAATTGTGGCAAGGGTTGTGTTTTGAAAGGGGCAAATTATTGTCCTGGATCGAGAAAAGAAAAAAACAACTAAAGATATTCCTGAAACTACTAAAATAGGTTAAGAACTATAAAAAACATTATTAAAACCATCACAATGGGAGATCCCTTAAACACATGGTGAAATCAAATCATATAAAAAAAAGTAGAAGCTCATAGCTATGTTTAATAGTGAAAGTAAGGGCATTTCCTATCGCACAATACAAAGAGAATTCAAGGTGTGTAGCCTCAATAAAACCATTTATCAGTGAGGATAATCTAAAAAAAAGGCTTCTATTTGCCAGGGACGGTGGAGCAATGGAAAAGTGTTATGCAGTGGTATGATTAAACATTATAAACAGCAATTTTATGTTAAAAGTTGACATTAAAAATCCATTAATGGATTTCTTTCTCCCCTGATG
The DNA here is from genome assembly GCA_028570985.1 of Heterobranchus longifilis. NCBI lineage: Eukaryota > Metazoa > Chordata > Actinopteri > Siluriformes > Clariidae > Heterobranchus > Heterobranchus longifilis. The sequence continues at coordinate 4,834,963 of JAOVVB010000018.1, read as the reverse complement.
ACATGGGCATATTCCGAAATGACAATGCCAGGAACCGCCAGAGATTTTGTGAAAGAGTGGTTCAGGGAGCATGAGACATTTTTTTAAAACATGGAATGGCCACATTAGAGTCCAGACCTTAACCCCATTGAAGATCTTTGTTATGTGCTGGAAAACACGTTACATACAGTAACTGTCTGACTCTCCCATCATCAGTAGAGGATCTTAGAGAGAAATTAACGCGACTCTGGATGGTATGCCAACATCAATGGACTCTGGATTCAATAATAGCAGGGTGTTGTTAAGGGACTCTTAATGATCAATAAGATGTCAGAGCAGTAAGCATATTTTAAAACTCGGAGCTGAGTCTCTTGTTGCCAGTGGACCATGCAGATCCATGACATTGCTATAATCAGAATGCGAGACATTTGAGACACATTGCCGATTTTTTTTTTTTTCTTTGTAATCTATGTTACCTGGCAGCCAAGAAGTGTGGCCTTAATACGTGCATGCGTGAACAACTTTACTGTACTAGCCAGTGGGGCACTAGACAGTATTGGGTGACATGTGTACTGTGGGGCCATCATTTTGTGGGGCCATCAAGTGGAGCAATGAATCTCAATCACAAAGCAATGAGTGCAATCACCCAGGTGACTTATCTCTCCTACAGCCCCCCTACAGTTTTTTCCCAAAACTAAAATCACCTTAGAAAGGAAAGAGATTCCAGATCATCAATGAAATTCAGAAAAATATGTTGAGGCAGCTGATGGTAATTTCAGTAGAAGAGATGGTGGGAGAAGGGTGTGTGATCTCAAGGCGCCTGCTAAGAAGAACACTGAGGCATCATCATCATTATCCTTTCGGCTGCTCTCGGCAAGGGGTCGTTACAGATACAAGCTTGGCACAGGTTTTACACTGGATGCCCTTCCTGCCACAACCCTCCCATTTTATCTGGGATTGGGACCCGCACTGTGGCTCGGGTTTGCTCACTGGCTGGCAATCGAACCCGGGCCTTCCACATGGCAGGAGAAACACTGAGCCACCAGTGCCCTGATATTATCCTATGTAAAATGTTTCATGCATTTCCTTCAATAAAATTTTTCATATTACATGGTTGAATTCGTCCTGACCTCATATACAAAAAGGTTTCAAGTAGAATGATTACAAACTTTGAATTACCCCAAGAACTCCCAAAAAGTTAAAGAGAACAAAGACCTTTTTTGTAGTGCATAAAACAAATGATTACTAAAAGAAGGAATAAATTAATAAGTTAAGATACAGAAAATAAGAAAGATATGCTCGAGTTCATAACTAAGACAATACAGTAGCATCTATTATAGTCGAGTCAATCTTATTGCAGCGTAACCACACTTTAGAAATACAAGAGATTACTCCTTTAGCACTTTAAAAAGAAATTACTTTCAAATCCTATTAGGGTGGAGAAATCTTACTTGTCTATAAAGTGGTAGCAGGGAGATCTGCTGTGTTTAAAAGTACAAAACTAATTCCAGGACGACTGATTACAGTTCATGACCTTCATTTGCAAACATTTAGCCTGTAAAGCCCTGAGACCAAGCAACAAGGGGTGAGGATACATGTTGAACAAGAAAGGGCAGATGGAGGGCCAAATGCTGTCTCTCCTCAAAGGGTACAGCATTACCAACATAATGTTTTAGTAATGAGCCCGAAGCCATATTTGCTGTCTCTTCCTGCACTGCGTGGATCACAGTGGGTCGATAGGAGGAAAGAGTCGGGGGCAACGGGGAGATCTGACGGAAGCGGGGGTAGAAAAAAATAATTAATCGCATTCGTCTATAATTAATGACTTTTTCTCTCTTAATCAAGGAAACACATCCTGAGTTTATCAATGAGGCTGCATGAGAGAAAGCCATGAGCTGTTTATTTAGATCATGGGTGAGTGTAGGAGGTCACCCACTACGGCATGAATTATTAACGATTGATGTGCAGGGTGGAGAACACAAACCAATACAATAATTACATATTGTCGAGGCATAATGAAATATTGCTTAACATTATTTACTTCCTTCCCTTTGAGGCAGGGCTGAGGACTTGGAACAGTTGGTTTGATAAAGACTGTACGTATCCATCAAACTTAATCATAACCACACCTGCCATGGGTTTCTACACCATTACCCCTGACTCTCAGTTTGAGGATCTCATGTAGAGATTTGTTGATATAGATTTTCGAAAGTTCTTTTTCCATTAAAATTAAATCAACATAAGTGAGTCCTGGCTCAGTATAGAATAAAGTCAATCAGCCTGTCAGGAGGTCTGGTTTGTAAGTTTGGTTTAAACAGCCTAGAGCCCTTTACACCTTGCTAACTTCATTTGATTAAAGACAAGTCTTGCCAGTGAGAAAGATAAAACTTGAATATGATATGACAGTTGATGAGATGGAGGCTGACAGCTTAGACTGATGGTCACAACGCTGGACTCAATAATAGCAGGGTGTTGTTTAGGGACTCTCAATGATCAATGAGATGTCAGAGCAGTAAACGTGTTTTAAAAAGTCGAGTCTGCAGTCGTAGTGCAGTGGACCGTCCATATCCATGTCATTGTTATCATCAGAGTGCGAGACATTGGAGACACACTGTAGATTTTATTTATTTATTTATTTTTAATACTGAGCGTGGTCGAATGTATTCTTTCTGTCTTTGCAATAAAATAATTTTTTTGGGAGAATAAGTAACAATTGCACACCATGATGCAGCTCATTGTTTTATTCCTCTTATACCACACTAATTTGCCCATTGTTAATCATTTTATTGATTAAAAAACAACACATCATACTTTTAATTGTTTACCGTAATTCTTGCTATAGGATCATAACCGGTACTACAGGAACCATGTCAATATCAACAATATCAGCACTCCCCTTAGTTGTTTTCTTTGCTTGACACAGTCCAATAATCTGACCACACTGAAATAGGATAGAGTTACTAAAAGATCTGTTTTTCGACATTAAATGTATTGTGACACCCAAGTCACACTGACTTATTTTATTATATTTCCAATCTGATTCACAAATCTATTGGTAATAATCCTCTTCTTAGAAGGCTTGTATATACATTTCTGTCAAATACGTAGCATGGAACATTTTCATCTCCTTTTGATAAAGGACACTGTATTGAAGCACTGAAAACTAAAAGCAACCTTTACTGCCAGACCTCAAAAAAAAAAAAAGATTCTCAGAAATGCATGCACGTGTGAACTCACAGGCCTGCATGTTGATTATGTGTGTGCAGAAAAAGCGGGGCAGAAGCACAAGGCTGTTATGTTCCTCTCTCATTGAGATGTCAGTTAAAGCAGAAGACCATCATTTTGTGTTGGACTCTGCAGAATGAGCATGCAAGGACTCATTACAGTGGGGAAAAATACCCTGTATCTACTACAGTATTACAAAACACGATCGCTGAAAGGATGACATTACGCTTTTGCAGCCTGACTTTTTTCACATCACACATTCACACTGCCTTTTAGAGAAACTGCGAAAGAAGCGCACACAATAAAAATTTTCATTAAAAAGTCATTCATCAATTTTCATTAAAGGGGCATACAAAAAATAACATTAATTTTTACCTTCCTTGTTTTAGTTTAGACTTTATTTTGCAGTAGACATCCCACTGACCCAGAACATCATCATCATTATCATCATCATCATCATCATCATCCTCCTGCCTAATTACAGTACATCTTCAAAAAAATTCAGTGTAATAGAAAAGTATTTTTTCTTTCATAATTGAATTCAAAAAGTAAAAATCTCCTATGTCCCAGATTCAGATATTTTAAGCTCTTAAAATAAATTATTCAGTTTATAGCTCATGAAAAAAAATTCCAGTATTTCAAAATATTAGAATATCAAGTTAGAGGAAATTATATATATATAACTTATAACTTAAGTCATTAACTCAACCTTTTTTTATCTATATTGAAACTAAATAGATTTTTCTTAAGATGCAACTTATAATGTGGCAAAGTACTCACACTGTTTAAAACATTTAAAACAAGGCTTGGGCATGTTTATTTATACTTAGCTGTGGTTTTTAAATTATATTTATGTGGTGTGTGCATGTGATGATATATTTTATATATAGAATATAGAAGCCACAGGATATAGAAGCCATGACTCCATTACATGCATGAATATAATAATTGGATCTGAAATTTTGCCAGAGCTGCTGTTGTAGAAAATTATATCACAGTAAAGTTGAATGCTTGAATCTGATTGGTCAGAATCTGTGCATTTTCATATAAGAGCACAGGATAGACACCTGTAACATGATTGACAGGTTAATATTAATGTACTTGTTAAATGGTATTGTTTCTATAGTAACAGCTCATACACACGCTCTTAAGATAGACTCTATGTAATCTGAGACTAAAAATAAAGAGATTAAAACTCTTTTAAACAGACTTTTAAAGAACAGGTATGGAAAGAGTTTATTGTGTAGGTGCTTTCTAGGAGGGGAAATTATTTCCTGCATCTTATTTCCTGGAGGTGAGAACATGAACTAGTCTCTCAGACTCTTTAGATTGTTCATAAATTGTTTAGGGAAGGGGGGGGGGGGCATAGCAGCACTACACTTGTGCATAGTGTATCATCACACCCACCAGCATTAGCGTTTAACATCATGGTGTTATTCTGTACTTAATTAACACCTTTAGCTTTAGAGAATTTTGAAAAAAAATAAATAAATCCAACAGTACTGTGGAATAAAATAATAAAAGTGGAAAATAATTGTTTAAATTAACTCAAATCTTTTTAAAGCTTTTTCTTTTTTGAATGTTTATACATTTACTAGGGTAGCATGTATTTAAAACTTTTCCGTAGCATTATTAGAATAAGTTTTCTCAGTAATAATAGTAAGAAAAGTTCCATCAATATTCCATAAATTAATTCTCACATTCACTGGAAGAATTTAACTAAGTACGCTGCAAAAAATACATCTTAGCAACTGGAAATATTTTTGATATAGATAAATCTAATCATATTATCATCTAATCAAATTTGCTATGGAGTAAATAAAGGAAATATCAATTGGCAAATATTAAGGGACATTTTTGCTCTATAACTGCATTCTCCTGTTCTCAAAAGTCCAAGTTTGACTTGACAAATTATTTAAACTTTTTTTGCTTTTTATTTACTTTAAGATTTTAATATAATCTAATTGAAAATAAATGCTTAAATTAATTATTAAACTGATCTGCCAAAAGACAATTTAGTCTTAAAATGTGTAAAAATGTCTAAAAAAATCTATTTAACAATGAAAAAAAAATTGAAAGAACTCATTCTAGATTACCTGCAGTTACCTATATAATGACTATAATTAAGATCTTGGTAGACCACTTGGTAGAAGATACTTTTTTGCACTGTATAGAAATGTTACCAAACAATAATTGCACTGAAAATGACAGGACAGGAACATAAGGGTTATTAAAAGCTAGAGCAGATTGATGCCATGTCACAGCATGTGTGGACAGGCGTCTACAGTGCAGTAGGGGATTGATGGCAAGCGAAGCCCGAGGTGTGATGCATTGTGTAAGAGAATGTGTCAAATAGGGTGGGGAGCCCACCGAGTGACATGGGGACGCTCTAAGAGTTTCGTGCTGCTCTCTGCTCTCAGTGGTGGCACGACAAGGCCAAAAATAAAGCCTATGCGAAGAAACCCAGTCCACCCCACTGTACGTGAAACTTCAGACATTCTTTGTGCTAATTGGATTAATTGGTTGTGATGTGCTCAGGGACTTTTCAGAGACGATGTTTGCCTAGTGATAGTTTCTCGGCTTGTGACAAAATACAGCAACGGAAAATTCTGGAGACAAGTTAAGAGCTGGGATCTGGTCTTATCAAGTATTTGCATAACATGCATATACAGTATTATAACTGATCAATTTGTCTGCTTGTGTACCTTAGAGAAGGTAATGTACTGTATAGGGTGAAAAAATTAAACAAGACAATTGACCTTCATTTAGAATGTATTGTCCTTAAAAGATGAACAAAGGATGAATTAAATCTGACAAAATAGAATGCATGCACACACAAGAAAGGCAGGAAACCTTTAAAAGTGTTCAGTAAGGGATTGAAAAAAAGAAAACACCACTAAGTCCAGAGTCTATCCTGGAATGCTTGGCATGAGGCAGGAATACACCTTGGATGGACTCCAAACCCTTGAAGGACACCATGTACACATTCAGTGGCAATGTAAAGTTTTACCTACTGGCATGTTTTTGGGATGCAGGAGAAAAGACACACAGACAATAACTTAAACAAAAAAATAATCTAAGCTATATCTGTTACAAACTCTCTCTTTATGCAAACATTTTTCCACAGAGGAGTTTTTCTGGGAGTTCTTCAGAGAGTCTCAGTGGCATGTGGGGTTGGTTGGTTGGTTGTGTGCCAACTTTGTTCCAAAAACAGCTCAGCTGGGTTCAGGTTGTGTAACTGTACAGAAAAACATGTGATAACGTTCACCCTTCTGCGTTAGTATGGAAAAATCACCTCAGAGACAAGCAATCATGTGACTCATCATATGTATTTTTATCAGTCTTTATTTTCCCAGTATAGGCATGAAAGAAGGCTAGGTACTGAATATCACTGGTAAGAGGGGAGAGCAGCTGCCTGCATAAAACCTGCATTCAAAATCAGTCACAGAAGCACTTTTAGCATCACATTCTGTCAAAACACATTTGTCTCCTCATAACTGCTTCTTATTCGCCCCAGAATTGCCTCTAAACTGTTCATGTTCTGTTTTGATTTTTGAGTTCTCTAGCTGGAGCTTCCACCGAATTGCAGCAGCTGACTGATATCCAGTGCTGAGGGGTTTGGCAGGCAGATGTTTGTTGCAAAATCACCCATGTAAAATGTGTAGCAAAATAAGTTCATGATATTCAAAGAAAATTAAAAATATATATTTTTGTAAAAAAAAATGTGTTTGATTTCTTGTTTTGGGACATTTAATAAAAAAAAAAAAAAAGTTATTAAGTTTTTGTATTTTTTGTCAATGTTTACATAAGCCTATATAATTCTACATGGTGGCCCACGGAAAAGTAGCCCACCTCCAATACTGGTGCGCTGCTCTTTGGAGGCGGCCATAGCCCCTTGCTCTCTGTCTGCCGACTGTCTGTCTGTCTGTCTGCCTGCCTGATGACATGCTGTCGGATCCTATTCAGTCCTTCTGTGCACATTGCAAAATGATGTTCTCCCTGCAACAGCGAATAGTGCAGCATAGACGTGAACAGGGACCATTTTAAGAATCTGTTGTAACTTGTGAGTAAGTGAATAAACACAATCCATTTGCTTCTTCATCTTGTCATACTATCACCGGAGGTGGGCTACTTTTCTGTAGCCCCCCCTGTATAAAGGTTACAAACTAACCATTAAAACAAATCTTTAGCAAATCACAATGTTAAATGAATCTAGTTTCTTTCTACTCCATTACAGAAGTAAAAACTTAATATAAATAAAATATATATAAAAATAAATATTGGTCCAAAGTGTCCCTAGTCACAAGTGTCCACATTAGACAGATTACAGTTTATGCATAGTGTTGTACGTTTCGAGGTTACATGTGATTTGATTTTATGACTACAAGATCTGGCAGAAACAAGCTGATGTTAGTTCAGAATCAAAAACACTACCCCAATAGTCAAATAAAGTGTATATGCATATAACCATCTTTTTCTAAAATAAACTGTCACACACTTAGTTTGGCCAATAAAACCAAGTTCAAGTGGAATGCCTGATTATTAAAGATCAACACATATTTTGTTACCAACTTTCAGGAGAGATGCATCTGTCTCTGAGAACTGACTACACACAGTCATTCATTCTGAATAATTTTCACCTGTTTGGGCAATTAAAGGAGCTCCTGGGAGGCCAGCAGTTCAAACATGAAGCAGGCAGTCCAATCATGGCTCCACCATACTGAAAAAACTTGCTACCCTGATAGTATCCAAGCACTAGTGAAACACTGAGATAAGTGCATTAGTGTAGCTGGGGATTATGTAAAGAAATAAAGGTAGTGTTTCCATAATACACTCATAATGTGTTCTGCACAATCAAAAGTCCTGGTCTGACCTGATCACCCTCGTATATTAAGATACAGTTGTCTGTTAATTCAAAAATAATAGCATCATTTAAAAAACTGTTACCACTGTTCACATTTCTCTGGTACTTATGGTCTTGGAAAAGAGGTGTTTCAAATACCATGTCATCCCTGGGCTGTTATGTATTACTTTCACTGCTTTCTGTCATCCGCACTATACCATGTGACAGGATTCAATCTGTGGACACTAGAAAATAACCCCACTCTAACTTTGATTTGGCTCTTCAGAAAGCTATCAGACACTGACACAGCTCTTCTTCCAATATTTCTTATTCATTGTTTCTCAGGATACTGTGAATAGTGCTGTGATGTTATTGGGTGTGCTTTTAATAATTTACTTTGTCTTTTTGAGAGGTAATCAGTCTTTTCTCATTTTTTGGTCCAGTATTTTGTCACTTTTTCATCTTCAGTTTTTTTTTTTGAGAACCATTGCTCAACTCTTGGTCACTGATCATCCTGTTGAATTGTTTGTCCTGTAGTGCTAATGTTTCTATAAGTGGCAAAACATAAATCAATTGAAATGTTTCTGCCAGTAAACATTTATTATTTATCATTTTTAGATAATTCTACAGGGTTTTATGGTGAGAGTGGATTAATAAAAAAAAAGTGAGAACAATTTGGGCTTAGTTGCACATGTGGAAGGGTAGACTTTGACCTGTGCATCCTTCCATTCTTTAATGTTGTTCAATTTAATAATATCTGGTTTGTATTATTTAAAAACGTTTCACTTGACAGGCTGCACTCTGCTCCATGTGTCTTTGAATTGCTAAGTGCAGCTAGTGTGTGTCTACAAGCTACATTACAACCATTAAACTTTCTAGAACCATTAACCCTTAACTACATTTCCATGCATAATTCATCAAAATGTACATAGCCATGTAAAGTGGTTTAGTAATGTGATGTAGATCGTGTGTTTATAACTTATTCAAACAGACAACTTGAATAACATGGCTAGCTAATTAGTTATATCGTTCATAGCTTTGCTAGCAGATCTGAATGTAAAAAAAAAGAAAAAGAAAAAAACTCATGTTATAGTAGCTCAATATCTTACTTGCTTAATGGTACTATATGAAGAAGACTAATCACATGATAGGGGTGCTAGTGATTAATTCACATGGCCTGCTTCCATCCCTTATTTAAATAAATCAAGAAAGAAGTATCTATTAGCAAAGCTATTACAGTTTAATTTGGATTCCAACTCTACTAGTTTTGTTAATAAAGAATGTAATCTTTCCTCACTCACTCACTCACTCACTCACTCACAGTCTATACCGCTTTATCCTGTATACAGGGTCGCAGGGGGCCTGGAGCCTATCCCAGAAGACTTAGGGCATGAGGCGGGGTACACCCTGGATACGGTGCTAATCTATTGCAGGGTGCACATACACACAAACTCACACACTACGGGTAATTTGGGAACACCAATCAACCTAATCTGTCTTTGGACTGTGGGAGGAAACCAGAGTACCTGGAGGAAACCCATCAAGCCCGGGGAGAACATGCAAACTCCATGCACACAGACCCAAGGTGGGAATCTAACCTGGAACTTAGAGGCGCAAGAAAAAAGAACTAACCACTAAGCTACAGTGCCGCCATGATCACTTCTATATTTCTATTTAAATGTATAACTGACAATGGAAATACTTTTAAGACAGCACAGCTGACAGCTTTCAAATGTTTTGTCAGGGCCACTAAGATTTCAGGCTTTATTAAATTATTTAAATATTCTATATATTTTTTGCATTATTCAGTTCTCCTGTGGTTAGAACTTTTTTTAATGTAAATTAATAGATTTATATTTTAACAAAAAAAAAATCAGCTTTATTAATTCAAATGCAATGTTTATGATTATGGTTATGATTTCCTTCTAGGCGGCAGAGGGGCTTTCTGGTTAGCACTGTTGCCTTGCTTCTCCATAGTTGGGGGTTTTAATCTCACCTCTTGTTGATCTGATGTGTCCAGTTTTACCCTATCCCAGAGCGCTGGGCGTCAGGGTAAAATGGCAAGCACATGAAAAGATACAGCTCTGAAGACAGAGTTATAATTTGGGGTTGCTTTAGTTGGTCAGGTTTAGGCTCAGCAATGACATGTGTCAATAAAATGAAATCAGCTGACTACCTGGATGTACTGAATGGCCAGATGATCACATCAATGGAATTTTATTTTTATTCACTGATGGCATGGGCATATTCCAGGACTCAAATAGCATGAGTAATCATTTTCACACATGAACTGGTCACTGCAGATATCTGACCTTAACAACATTGAAAGTCTTTGGGATGTGCTGAAGAAGACTTGCTTATATAGAGCGGTTTGATTTTTCTATTATCATTCAGTTTTTTTCTGAATCTGGTAAACTTGAATCTGTAAATCTTGGCAATGCCTAAGAAGTTTACCAATATATTCACAATATCACTAACCAGAAAGCTATTAAATGATGCTCTGACAGAAATGGTCAGTATTATGATTAATAATAGGTTTAAAAGTTTTTTAATAGAGTTTTTTACATATAATTTAACTATATACTAAAATATATAGTTAATTAACCAGCTATTTAGCATGACCTAACCTGACAGAAGTAATTTCATAACTGCTCATTAATGCTAGCTGAAATCATCCTGGATTTCGGGAGAATTCTTTTTATTCAGACACATTAAAAATGTACAGTATATATGAGCTTACAGACTTGTCCAGACAGTTGTTTATCACTTCCACCTCCCATGCCATGCACAATTACACCCATCAGGTTTCTTACACAAAACAATCTCTCTCTATACTTTGATCTATGTACAGTGAGTGTGTGTAGGATTTATTAACACATGGATAGTGATAGTCATTATAAAGGTCAATTGATCTTCTTTTCTGTTCAGAAACCATAATTTTGACACAACTTCTAGCAATTATCTAGTACTCTAGAAATGCGCTTGACCTGAAGGAGAGACATTCTACTGTAGTGTCCCCGAAGTATCCTCATGTCTTCCTGTAGAAATTACTTAATGAGAATGGAGAACACTTCAGATCTTACCAGTGTTTTCTGCCACATATTACCTGTTCATTTTTTCATATATATTTCATACAATCTTTGAAATTTTATAACGCTTCAACAAGGCCGTAAATACAGAAGGCATCAGGCAGACCACTCTGCATTCTGAACGAAAGAAATCCGGTCTTAGTGTGCGTGGGAGAAAGTAAAGGTCTCCAGGGAGCCTCAAGAGAAGCTGAAATGTGTATAAGAGGCAGTCTCAGCACTTACTGAGGAGGCGTGGATTAAAATTCTTTGTCCAGTGATGTGCACTATCCTACTGCATTTATTTCACTTTTAGAAAATGCTCAGCTCACATTTGCACAGCCATTGTAATATCTGCTTTAATGGATTTTGTAATAAAACATATCTATATTTTTAGCCCAGGACCCGAGGACGCAAGTGTTTGTGGTGTGGGCGGGTGAAAGGTTTGAAATGAGTGAAAGGTTTACAATAGAATTTTTACACATTGATAGATTTTTGGGCAAAACATTAGTTATTAAATGCTTTGCATATAAAGTTTGATGTTTGAATAACTCCTACCATGGACCTGGAATTGGTAAGAGTCCATTTACATGAAATTTCTCTTTTAAAAAGGTTCATGTAAGCAACTAAAGGCAACAACATTTGGCCTTTAATGGGAAAACATTCACAATTTGTTTATGGCTATTTGGTTTAGAAATTTAGTTTTTTTGTCATGATGTTCCGTGTTATCACTTTGACTACCACCACAGATTCTGAACTGATAAGATGTCTGTTTTGACCTAAAAGAGCAATGGGGAAATTTTGTTTTTTCTGAAAGCATGTGCAAATTCTCCCTTTTAAGAGCGAATGCCTCTTACCCTGTATCTAGTGTTTTGGTCATTGAGCTGCCCTGAGCTAAATCATTTAAACAAATGTGTCTTACGAAGGATCTTTTACTGAAGCCAGGATGATTCATGTACACAAAACTAGACTTTGCATATATTTTTCATATGTCTTTTAACTCTGCTAAAATAATTTTCCAATGCCACTGAAACTTCCTGACCAGTTCAGTCGGCATCCTCTGTCCTAGAGCTGTTAAGGTTTAATTAATTTCCGCATACTCCAATAATGTAGTGCTCCAATAGTGGCTACCTTTTAAAAAAAGTTATTGCGTCTGTAGACCACATACAGCCTATTACAAATTCTCAAAATTGGTGTTTGTGGATAAAATGTTTCACCATTTTTTTTTCCAACACGGATCAAATTAGGAATTCACAGACCACACACTAAAGTCTTAGGTACAGTAAAAAGTTTTTTTTTAGATGTATACAAAATTTTTGTATAAAAACAGACTGCTTTGATTAGAGTGCACAACAGTGGCGGCTGCTAGCTTTTGAAACAGGGGAAGCTCATATTAGGCCTTCATCATAAAATTCATTATGTTATAGCAC
>JAOVVB010000018.1:4794964-4812466 GCA_028570985.1 Heterobranchus longifilis | reverse complement strand
TATGATATGATATGATATGATATGATATGATATGATATGATATGATATGATATGATATGATATGATATGATATGATAGGATATGATGATATAACTTCATCAGGCGTGGTTTCTTGCTGAATGTGCTTCTGTGACCGGTTTTGAATGTGGGTTTTGGCAGCCAAACGCTCTCCTCCACATGGCAGTCCACTCTGTACTGACCAGTACTGACTGTACTGACTTCAACCCCTGCTTGTGACTGACAATTAGTGTAATTAATGGTTATTAGAACTCCTGGGACACCTGGGTTACCGTCCATTATCAAAACTTGTGGTACTGTATGCCTCTTACTTAATCAGACTGCTTGATTAAAACTGTTGTATATTAATTTAATAATAATGATAATAATTTATGGTCATACATCTTCACATTGATGCATATTTGCACATTCCCTGGACATTTCTATTTAATTTTTTTTCCACAGCTTAGTTTTTTAAAATAATTTTTTCTTATTCTATTTCACAATTTATTCATTATTGTTAATCTTGATTTTCCATTGTTATTGTTATCTTGATTTTAAGGTCACATGCGGTCGTAAAAGCATTTCACTGCATATCGTACTGTGTATGACTGTGTATGTGACAAATAAAAATTTTACTTTTAATAATAATAAAAATTATTATCTAAATTAAAATCTAAAAATTATTTATTATTTTTGTAATTTGTTAAAATTACATAGGCTAATAATTGGCATAATAATCTATTTAGTAATGACCGAATCTATCAGTTATTGGATCCAAACAAACACACACACAAAAAAGAAATCAATGTTTTGATACCAGTCAGACACCACATGATTAGTTTAGAATAAGAATGGAGCTGACCTACAGTACTGTACAAAAGCACCCTTTTTTAAAATACAGTCTTAAATTTTTTTTATGACTTCCGCATTATTGAGTCAGTTTTGTTTATCATCTTCTATACTGCTTATAGTGGAGTGGTAGCTCAGGCTAAGGCACCTATATGTTTTTTTTTTTGTTGATTTGGCGATCTGAGGCTCCAGGTTCAAGCCCTGCCGTTGGTGGTTGGAACAGCCCATACTACCCAGCCACTGCATGCAATGCCGGTCCCAAACCCTGTCAGAAATATGGGAGGGTTGTATCAGGAAGGGCATCTGGCGTAAAACCTGTGCCAAGTTGTGTATGGATTGGATGGTCCACTGTGGCGACCCTTTGACGGGAGCAGTTGAAAGAAAGTTTCAATACCGCTTATCCTGTACAGGGTTGCTGGATCCTATAACCTATTTCATGAGACTTTGGGCACAAGGCAGGGTAAACCCTGGGCAATTTGTGAACACCAGTTAATCTAATCTGCTTGTCTTTTTAGTGTGGAGAAAAAAACTGAAGCACCAGGAGAAGACCCACGAAGCACAGTGCGAACATTCATACTCCACGCACACAGACCCATAGCAGGAATTATGGAATCAATAAAATAAAAATACATTTCAAAAAATAAATTTCAACATACCATTTCCAAAAACTACAACAGAAATAAACATAATGATCATAAAATCTATCTAACAGACTGTCAGAATCCCTAGAAGAACCATAGCAGGTTTCCTCAAAATATTTAGTAGCACCTACTGTCTTATTTTCTTATAAAATTTCTGCATTAACTTTTTAACAGAAATGAGTTGTTACACACAATATTGTTTAATTAAATACTGCTTATTGCTTTCAATAGATACTGTTTGAATACACAAATGTTTAGTTGTATTATTTTGAAAGGCATCTTTGCTTTATAGCGTATGTGTATAACTTGTGCATTGTAATGTATGTCACATGGTCTCGATATCAAGGCACCTGATCCCTTCCTTAGATTAGATCCAGTATTGTGTTAGAGAACACAAACATGCCTAAACAAACAGCGTCTTGAAGAACAATGTGTTACCAAACAAATCCAGGACAAAGTTCGGTATGAAAAAGCATCAGGCCGGGTTTGCTTTTAAACAGTCAGAGAAGGAAGCAAGAGGCCAAGGGGCTACTTTGAAGACGGCACTGTACACAGTAAAGAACACAGTAAAATGTAATTTATTTAAATGTTGATGCATATTTTATTTGGTATGAGCAAGTTGTTGTATATTCTTGACAGAAGCCATACTCAGTGTTTAAACATATTTAAATATATTACATGTTTTACATTTTCAGTCGTCTTTATGTGATCTCTTAAATCTGTTAAACAGGTAATAGAGAAATATTTTCATGCTGACACGCTATGTAGACATCTAAGTCCCTTCTAGTGTATTTGAGTTTGTTGTACTGACAGCACACTATTATACAGGATGAACCTCACCAGGTCGCACTGCATTAATGCACGAAATGCAGCTCTGAGTTGGCGTTTGAAATGCAGCCCACTGTCTGAAAGCATTAGTCATTTAAACTGTCTTTTACACTTAAAAGCACTGAAAGCCATGACTTTACCTTGAACTACCTTCTAACTACATGGCCATGGGTTAGCTTTCCGGCCTGGGAGAAAGAATACAACTATTTAACCATGTACAGATACTGTATGTAACATCATCTCCTAGCAATTTCTCAGGAGAAAATGCCTTACAGACATAAAGAAAAATTCAGCCATGCATAAAGTCAAGCTGATCGGATGCCTACTGCTCTTGTGGGGATTGTATAGTTTGTGTCACATTTTTTATTTATGTAATTGTCTTATCAGATCATAATTTTGAAAATACAAAGGGCGTTTAAGTCAAACCAGGATTTGTGACATTTCTCATGAATAGAGACATACAGTAAAAACAACTGACATTTACTGAAGACTTCAAGCACAGTACGGTCATAATACTTGTAGTTACTTGTAAAGTATTTGAATGGTGCAATGGTTTTAAAGAACGCTGTACAGTATGTGCATGAATGACGTTCCTGGCCAAGGTGGCTCTCAGCCCACTGCAGGTGTTCCCGTAAACATGCAGAGTGGAACGACTGATTGTCACCAACTTGTGAAAGAGACGCATCTGTCAGTGGGGACTGTACACACAATCATTCACCAACACCACTTGCACATGACAGGAACTCGGCTGGGAGTTATTGCCACATCCCCCGTACAGTCCTGACCTCACTCCAAGACATTTCCACACATTTCTGCCATTAAAGATGTTCCTGAGATGTCAGTGTTTCAGACGTGATGCAGGCAGGCAGATCTTTGGCGTACTGAAAAATCTTTCTATGTTCATGGTATCCAAGCACTAGGATAAGAAACACTGGGATAAGTGCTTTAGTGTAGCAGGGTATTATATAGAGAAATAAAGGGAGTTTTAACTCTTATGACTGCGTTTTGTTATTATACAGAATCTAATCTTTGGCTTGAACTGATTTCACCTGGTCACTGGATCAATACAATTCTGTACAAGCAGCTTATTTCCACATGAGAACAAATAATACATAAATCAGTTTTGTGTGTGTATATATATATATATATATATAATTTTTTTTTAAATGTATTTCTTCTCATACTGTTGCAACTCAATAACTTTAATTTTAATAATATTAAAATCTCTCTTACCAGTTTAAAGAAAAAGCTTTACCATCCCAGCCCTCGGGTCATTTTCAAAATCTTTAAAAGACTCCTTAAGAGGTCTTTAGGTTGTCTTCAAGATGACTTTAGAATGAGGATTTTAATTAGTTAGTCCTGAATATGTCTGGGGTGCTATCATTTTAAGGTTTTGAGTCATGAAAATGTCCCCGATAGAGCTCTAGCTCTAAAAACCTCCCTCAGCACCCCGACTAGCAATGACTGATACAAAGTTTAGATTTTTGGGAATCCTTTTTTAAAAAGTGTTTCTTACAGCAAATTTCGCTCATTCACACACATTTTTTTGTTTTATGGGTTTATATCCACTACATAAATCGATATAGAAACAAAAACATATTAGAAAAGAAGTTTGATTATAACTTTATGATTTGTCTTACAGCTGAGAATGCTGAGTTTTTTTTTTGTCAAATGGACCAATACTTTCTGACCAATCAGGTTTAAGAATTCAACAGCATTGTGGTATAATGGAGTGTTATAAGTGATATGTCTTTCTGATTGTAAGACATTTTGGTTACTGGGCTATGTCTCATTCTTGCATTGACGTGGATATGCATTATAATCTAAAGATGCAACTGATACTACCATGTCATTGCTTGGTTAAGAAAACCCTGCTCAAAAAAAGAAAAGAAAAAAAAAATCCTACAGTCGCCCTATATCCACTAATGGCCTGGTTAAAGCAAGGGTTGATAAATTGTGCATAGCAACAAATGGACTACAGAAACTGTATACATACAAAGTGCTCCTACATGGGCGCTGTACATCATAGAATAAGCTAATAAATAGTGTATGGGCCTGTGCATGTTTGTACATGTGAATGCCTGTCCCTTGTGCCCTTGTTCTCGTCCCTTTCACAACTTGGAAATGCACATCATCTACATCAGTCCCTCGATACTGCCACCGTCTCTGGGAAACAAAATGCTCTTAAAAGCCATTAGTGGTGATAGTGGAGTGTATCACATTCTTGAAGTGTGTCAAAGTGCACCCCAAATCCCATTCTAATCATCATCATTATATCTCACAATTTCTATTACAGATTGGAACCAAAAACAGACGGGTCATGGTACGACACCACACAATTTGTAATCTTCTTCAAATGTATCGTGGCCTTATGTATACTGTATACCCGTGCACAAATCTTTACACAATATGATTATTATACAAATTATACTAACTTTTTTTTTTATTTTTTTTTTTACTGCTTTAAAAACAAAGAATGAACCCTAAGTGTATTCTTTAGCTATTGATCTTCTTATAAAATGTAAAATCTAATAAAACTGCAACATGGTAAGTGTGTAATTGTTCCTAATTTACTGTTATATAGAACAAACCAAGGGCTGAAATCATCCTGCTTCTACATCGTTCCCTGCCAAAACAACTCTCTCTCTCTCTCTCTCTCTCTCTCTCTGAAGGAGTTTTTGAAAGTTTATACAAGGGTCAAAAACACATCGATCAATTAGTTCCTGTTTTGTATATCTATATATTATATGCATATTTAAGATGCTACAGGATGTACAGCCGTGGCCAAAAGTTATAAGAATGACACAGATGTTAATCTGTTAATTTCACTCAGTCTGCAGCTTCAGTGTCATCAGTCCTGTGTCAGACCAACAGTAAAGCATCCTGAGACCATTCACGTGTGGGGCTCGACACTTATGAAATGCTTGTAATTATACTTCAGTATACCACAGTGACATCTGACAAAAAGATCTGAAAACACTGAAGCATCAGACTTTGTAAAAATTTATATTTGTATCACCCTCCAAACCTTTGGCCTCATGTGCACTATGTAAAGGTTTCCAATAAAGAAGTTGTGATTTCGGTGTCATTCCGGGGAGTGACTTTGTAACACCGCCATCTTGTGGTAGAAACTATAATAGGTAACTGTATGTTTATTACCTGTGATATTAATTGTGCTTTCCCGCCCTCTAGTGGTCAATTCGCGTAATGACATAGTCACGCTCTACTATTAAAATTATTATTTAACATATAAAAGTTGTTTAGTTGAATCTTTCAACCTTTTTCTGCATTTCAGATTATACCGATATAAGGAAATATGAACGGTATAAAATGTTGTATCATAATGATAGTTTTTATACTGTAAAATAACAAATCTGATGACTTGCCTAACTTTGCTAGGTATACATAAAAGATCATTTAAATTGTAAGATTTAAAAATGTATACCCTGTTTCGTTTCTGTCCACGTAAAAAATGTTAGACGCATACCTTGTGTTTCATTGTTCGCAAAATGACTTTCGGTGTTGGTGTGCGCATGCGCAGTGCAAAACGCAGTGCCATAAGTAGATCAGCATAGTTTTTCTGTTTGTTTGTTTTTTCTTCTTGTTTTTTTAAATGTGGTTTCTAGTATACAGTTTACTGTATGTTTATAGCACTTTTTACAATAAAGCATCTTTTCAGTTAAGGAAAAGTTAAAGAAAAACTACCTGAGACTACGTGCGGAAGAACTTCTGAATCGAACTAGACTCAGTAAACAGCACATCCTCTTCTGTGTGAGATGTTTGAAGACCGTCGGTATTAGTATGTTTTTAAAGGTTAGAATTGTTTTAGGCAGCCCGATGGGTTCAGTTCCCTCCTCGGGTGTGTGTGCATGGAGTTTGCATGTTCTCCCTGTGGTTGGTGGGTTTCCTCCGGGCACTCTGGTTTCCTCCCATTCTCCAAAGGCCCTGTACAGGATATGTGATATAGATGATGAATGAATTGTTTTGATAAAATGATAAAGTGAAGTTGACTACAGGCTGTTGGTTTGATTCCAATGAATGACCCCAAAACAATATTATGTCTTAATTAAAACAAACCCATACATATTCTTTTTGGCAACTAAACCAGTTCGCAGACTTGGAATCAAACTCAGGCTATGGCAGCGAGACTGCGGAGTGTTATCCTCTAGTCCACCATGGAACCAATTACTGATGGTAGTAAATGCACATAAATTGCTTTGTCACACAATGACCACAACTAAATGATTATTTCAAGTAAAAAAAAAAAAACATACTAGACAACTGCAAATTACCAAACTATTACATCAAGAAGTGCCTCAAAAAACCCCAAAATGATAGAAGCTGGCATGGGCAGGATGAGATTGCATGAGCCGGTTAAGGTTTGAAATCTGTTCTTTGAACCTGAACGTTGTCTTCATGATCACAGCAGTTGTGTATCCAGATGATCCACTAAGGTGTTTTCAAAGCAGGTTTTGTGAAGTGTATATGTTTTGGGTAATTATATGGGGCCAGGGTATACTGTATCACTTGTAAAAATATGATTTTACGACAGACCTGAAATCCCTCAGCTCACTATGGCAAGCTTGTTTTAAAGAATATAAAATATTTTAATCAATATGGCTATTATAATAATAATTTTAAATCAGTGAAATGGGAACCATCTCTTTCATTCTCTATTCTGCTTATCTTGTACAGGTTTGCACGATGCCTGGAACCTAACCCTGGGCACTTGGACCACCAGGTGGGGTACACCAGAGACAGGGTGCCAATCCCTTGCAGGGCACAAGCACGCACACTATAGGCAACTTGGGAATGCTAATTATCCTAATCTGCATGTCTTTGAACAGTTGGAGGAAATCGGAGGACCCGAGGCATAAATCGGACCCTTGACACCAGAAGTGCGAGGCCACAGTGCTAACCACTAGGCCACCGCGCCACCTTAAAAGAAAAACTCATAATAAATTAAAGCAGACTCTGAATTATATAGGTTTAATAGTCTTTATTGATTTATAGACATTTTTTTTTCCTGTGGTAACTCCAGGTTTATTTTAATATCAATAATATTTTCCATAAAGTTCTGTTTCATTTAAATTACATCTATAGTATTTTACTCACATAGGCTATGCATTTATTGGTTGATCTCCTTATTGCAATAAACAAGAGTAGCCAGTATGGGTTGAATATTGCTACATTGCACCAAACATACTCTTTTATCCCTCTGACAAATTCAAAAATAACTTTATTGGCAAGACGAGGTTTGACCATAAGCTTCCCAGGGTTTCCCTTTTCTCCGCCACCTGGAGAGGCTTAGGGTGGAATAAGGCTACGGCTAAAACACACTTCATCACTAACATAAGACCCGCCCTGAAAGATTGGATGAAATCTACCAAAGGACTCCAAACATTTATGTACACTGACAATGCTCCTTCTTGGGATGACTACAGGATGAAGGTATTCTTTATAGAGTTCACAGACTGATCAAAGTGTGTCCGTATCATGCTCATGGACTGTGCTGGGAAGTGAATCGCTGTTACTTCTTGGAGTTTGCAGCCTGACATGGCGTCGATGAAGCGTCTGTGTGAGCGGTGCTTACTGCAGATCAGTGAACGCAGCACCACCAGTCTGATACAAGTCCTTCGGTCCAGCTTGATTGATTTTCTGTCTGATATACACACATACGATGCTAGAAGATACACACTGACAAGAACTATAGCACCCTTGCCCTTGCCTCCCTAACTAATGGAAAAAAAAAACTAAATACATCTTCAAATAGAGGTCACTTTAATCAAAGCACAATGGTGGATGCTAACGTGTGTTAGCATTTCTGTAATGGCAATATGACAAGGACAGTGATACTGAACTTACTAAACCTGCTGTCCACACACACACAAAATGGAACCATAAACTCTTGAATCGCAGCTACATATGCTGTGCAAACAGTATGGTAAGCTATATATCGATTTCACTCCGATATCCTGTATTTTGTGCCCCTATTAAAGATTCATAAGGCCCTTTTTTTATGAGAAGGGGAAGTGACAGTCCATCACAGCCCTTCCTGCTGCTCTGAGAAGGAAAACATCGCCATGGACGAACAAAGATTCCCATCAGTAGGCACTCACGAATCAGTTTACAGAACCCTGTGCATTTGGTTTATGTTAATCTAGAGCAAATTACATAAATTGATTGCTTATTGCATTGCAAATACCCAAACAGTAAGACATTTTAGCGCGTCTCTCATCAACAAAAGGGTTTTAGTCATGTCCATCAGTACCTTATGGAAAAACACTCCAATGTCATGAAGGTCTTGCTTCCTAAATGAATATTTCTGTTTCCCCGCATAAACTGTGTAGGCAGTGTCCCCACTGAATTATATCCCATGGTTCTCTACCTAAAAAATATTTTTGGGGTGTATTTTTCTTTCACCACAGTCTTTTCTTTCTTTCACTAATTATATAATCAACAAAACAGTGTTTCATGAAAAATTAAAACACGATAAAAAGCCACGATAACAAGAAAGCCACGATAACAAAACAATAACATTAAATCAATCATAGTAAAAGAACAGAAATCATATGCATTGCATGGCTTTAGATTCAAGACAGGAAGTTCAGACCAAAGAATGGTAGAACAGTCTCGTCCCCTTGCGATGTCGCTGTGATCCCGTGGCTTCTTCCTGTTTAATTATTATTCATTCCATTGTTTTCATTTCCCTGCCCCTTTCTGTCCTCCTCAAAGCGATGTCCATATCTCCACCCCTTGGCGATACAGTTCAGGACTGGTTTTAGCCAGGATGCAGGAGGAAATGTTAGAGAAAGACTAGGGTTCATATTGCTGGACTTTCTGCTGAGGTTGCATAATTTGTGTATATACGGTATGTATGAAAGTAAGAGAGAGAGAGAGAGAGAGAGGGAGAGAGAATGGACACAGGAGTGCGACTCTAAACCTTTGCTTATATTGCAGGGGTGCCCAAACATTTTTGGGAGCAATTGCAGTTCCCATTTCTGGCCACCAGACCACTGCAGCTGATAGCAGATTTTTTTTTTTAATGTGTGATATACTATATGATTGGGCTCTGACCCACATGCTCCTATTTATGAGCCACTACAAATTCAGTAGTCATTTTGCCAGCATATATATTTTCTTTTTTTCGGACTCTTTGGTAACACCATGTTTACCTGAAATCTTACTTACGGTAAGGTAGACCGAAAAAAATAAAAAAATAAAAGAGTTCTTCGAATAAATTTTACCCAGTAGTGACACCAAGTGGGCAAAGAAAGAAGTTCAACTTTAATAGTTGTTTACTGGAGACTGTGGAGGCCAGTGGTGACCACTGTATTTGTTACCATTTTTACGACCGTGGTAGGACCTCCGGTCAACAGTCACACATGCATTCACCTAAGTTAGCCTAATCTGAATGTCTTTGGACTGTGGGAGGAAACTGGAAAATCCTGAGTAACCCACCAAGCATGGAATCGAACCCGGGCTCTGGAGGTGCAAGGCAAAAGTGCTAACCACTAATCCACTGTGCCACCAATTATTTATTAAACCAATTTATTTAAGCCTTACTGGGCTAATAAACAAAGTTTAAAAATCAGAGACAGGATGCAGTTTGGACACCCCTGTTATATTGCCTTTCTCTCTAAGAACCCACCATCCACCTACTGCCATCATAACTGGGTCTACAAACAACTATACCATCTTCTATAAAAGATTTTTTGTTTCCCCGTTTATTTGATACTACACATCAGTCAGCTTGGAAGTTCTGGACTATGCTACACTACACAAGAATAAATAAGTGTCTGCCGGTCTTCCGTTAGGAACTGAGGATTGATTTCTGCTAAACAGCAGATTATCAGCTCATCTCTCTTCTTCACTTCTGGAGAGAAGATAAAAGTTGGCAGATTTTTTTTTTGTTTACATTTTTTTTAAAGGAAGCATTCAGATGTTAGATGTTCATTCTGAATCCTAATTGTAGTATCACTTTGGGTTGATGAGTTTGTTTCTTCACGCTCATCTCCTCTGGCCTCACACTCATCTCCTCAGGTCGTGTTCCACCGTAGTTCCTCCACAGGACCGATCTAAGTACGTTATGCAGAGCAGCATCTCCACACTGGAAAGATGCTAACAGTTTCTTAGAGGGCAAAACTTTATATGACATGGATTGATTAAAGAGGAGATCACTCGAAGCAACTATCTACTGACAGAATGGTTCGTGTTGTTTTGTTTCTTTTGTTCTCAAGGTGCATAGGGCTGAGGACATGATGGAGAAACTACTTGTACTGTGGTACACAGTATAAATGGAAACAATTAGTAGTAGTAGTCTTTTAGTATGTGTGCGTGTTTGGGTATGTTCCATGTAACACAACTCTCCAGCAGTTTGTTTCTTACATCCGGTTCCTATCTGCTTCTGTCTCACAGTGTGTATGTGCGTGTGACAAGAAGGGAAAGATAAATGCCACGCTGAAGTAATTATTACATACTGTCTTTTGATTCATTGCTTTGCACTCCAAAGAAAAGAGAAGGGCAGGGCAAGGGAAAGAAGGAATAAATCTTTTCTCTTCTTCGTCCCATGTTTCCTTTAGTTCCAGTTTTTTTTTTTCCTTGTTTGAAACTGAGTAGTTGGTGGATGAGTTAATTCTAGTCATTGCTGTGTGGTTTGCTACTGTATTTATTTTACTATTCGATTACTTCACAGTGTGCTTTTGGAGATGCTGCTCCTGGCTGGCTGAACTGGAGGAGGGTGTGTCAGTAGGGTGAGAAAAGAATGGGCCCGTGTGTGGTGCGGATTGGCCCTGGGGCCGGTCTCAGAATAGCATGGCTAAGGGGTGGGGCTTGTAAGAGATGATGATGATGATGATGATGAGGGTGTGGGGCGGGAGCTGCGGCGCGGAGAGCTAGAGGATTGGATGAGGCGGCAGCAGCCATTGCTGCAGCTACAGCCAGAGGACTGGGCAGGAGGCCAGCACCCAGCGCTTTGGTGAGATCCTGAGGAAAGGACAGAGAAGGACATTTATGAAACACAGCCGAGCGAGCTTCATCGATTAATCTGACTGCGTTCTTTCCTACCCTTTTAACGTGCCAAAGCAAAAACCAATCAGTAAATTTACCAGAAAGCAGAGAAGTGGATTTATGCTGTGTATGAATATATATGAAAATGATCAGAACATACCGTGTGTGCAAGTCAAACCAGGACTTAGAATAACAGGACTCAGTTATGAGAATAAAAACTACTCTTATTTCCGTAACACTAATGCACTTATCCCAGTGATTCACTAGTGCTTAGATACCATCAAGGCAGAAAGATTTCTCAGTATGCCAGAGCCACTATCAGAATGACTGCCAGCAGGAACCACATGTACAGGGGATGTGGCAATAACTCCCAGCCGAATTCCTGTAATGTGCAAGATGTGCTTGTGAATGTTTGTGTGTACTGTTCCCACAGACAGATGCATCTCCTCCACAAGGTGGTGACAAGTTATCCATCCATTTTCAAGGGTCAGGTGTTCCACTAGCTGAATGTTCACAGGAACGGTGCCAGTGGGCTCCAAGCCACTTTGTCCGGGGTTCATAATTCACGGACACACAGCCGTCTTTAAAATGTTTGCACCGTTCAAATGTTTTAATGCAGCTAAGAGTCTCATCACCATACTGTGCTTGCAGTTTTATACCTTCATTTATGGGAAATTTTTATCACAAATCCTGGTTCAACTTAAACACCCCTAAATTAACCATTAGGTTAACTTAAACATTCACTCATTATCTATAGAGCTTATCCTTTGTAGAGTCAAAGGTTGCCCAAGGACCTTAGGGCATAAGGTAGTGTACACCCAGGTTGGGGTGCCAACCCCCTGCAGGGCACAAGCACACACACATACCCAGCCAATCACACACTACTTCTACTGCCTACTTTCCTAGTCTTAATGTCACTTCCCTGTTCCAGCTAATTTACTTCTTCAATAGATCCAAATAAAAGAACCAACTGTGTGAATGTCCCGAATTGGGATTATCATTAAAACCTGCAAGTAATTCAATAACAGCTCACCGTGAGGTCTGCACCCCTGTGCTTTTTGTGTCGGCTCAGGAGTGGATTGGGCTTCCCTGCTACTCCATCCCGGTGCCTTCGACTTGATATGTGCTGTGGATTCAAACACATGCAGCTATCAAATTAGGTGTTTAGCAGTGTGTGCAAAGGCTACAAAAAAAAACGTAGAGCTATTTTAGGAAACACGGATCCTTTATGTTAATAACTACAAACTTGAAATTGAGATCTGAAAGTCACCTGTTTGAGTTGTAGTTCTGAATTGACCCGCACATTGCAGATCTCACAGTGGAAGGTGCGTTCCTGAGTGTTGGGGTCTGTAGGCCCACTCTCTCCACTGGGCTTGGGCCCCAGACGGGGATACGCCTTGATGGGACCCAGTCCACTCCGGGCCTCCAGAATGGTTTTGTGTTTGGTGCCTGAGGGACATAAAAGAGATAAGACAGGTGGGAGGGAATAAATCATACTGTTAACTCAGGTGAAAGGAAGATTTATTAGTGGAAAGACCTGAGGCTACACTATCATGCCTCAACATCAACTGTTATATCACCCTACACTAATTTCTCTTTGGATTGTAAGGGAATGACAAGGATTTGGACTGCTTCATGTTTCTGGTTTAATTCAACACAGGTGTAAATCGGTGGCTTAGTGAATATCACTGTCGCCTAGCACCTCCACGGTCTGGGTTCAATTCCCACCTTAGGGTCTGTGTGCTTAGAGTTTTCATGTTCTCCCCGTGGTTGGTGGGTTTCCTCCAGGTACCCTGGTTACCTCCCACAGTCCTAAAACATGGAGAGTAGAATAATTGGCGGTTCCAAATTGCCCGTGGTGTGTGAATAAGTGTGTGTTCCCTGCGATGGATTGTGTCCTTTATTTTCCTGGGAGAGGCTCCAGGCCCCTGTACAACCCTGATGTTGATCGAGTAAGTGAGGTGTAAATTGTAACGTTCGATTTGGCCACAAGAGGGCTCGCTTGTCAAGCAGCACCTCTTGTCCTATTGACTATTGGTTCAAAAAATGTATTGACAGGAGGTTATAATTAACAATGACAATCTGTATCCTCACTCAACTACACCCACATGACACTAGAACAGATGCAAGAATTTAATAATAAATTGAGCGTTTGGTTAGGATAAAAGAACGGTTTATTTTTTAGAATTTCCTAGTGTTTATTTTACACAATCAATGTTGAAAGCAAAATTAAAGATGTAAACATCATATCATTTTCAGATTTTCTGAAAACAGTTCAAGACACACTAGTTTGCCAAGTCCTAATTTCATGACCTTCCACTGTGTTGTTTAGTAAAGAGTACACTAATTTCTTTTAAGATGTCTGGAGAGTCATGTGAGGCTCTTGAGGATGAACACATAGCAAAACATTTGGGGCAAACAATGAACCACAACCACATTTTCATCTGGAAGCTAAAATGCATATAAATTTTATGACAAAAAAAGAACCACATCCCATTAAGGAGCCACCATCATCAAGAAGCTTCACGTTGACTGAGAGTTTTAACACTGATTCCTGAGCGATGTTTGTAGAGTTTAGATTGTGGTAAGAGGATAAGGATAGGGGTTAAGGAGAAACATCAGGAGATCAGTGTGCACACAAGCTTGAGGAATTGTTGTCAGACAATAAAACTCGCCAGTCTCTTTGTCTTCATCTGTAACAGATGCGAGGGGACATAAACAAACAGATGACATGAGTGTGGTCAACAAACGACGTACACCAGCAGAGCTGTCACCACCAGCAAACATTCAGCTTTTCTCGCTTATTGGATTGTTTCCACCCCTGCTATAAAACATGTGCTTTTATTTTCGGGCCTCAATACCTTTTTAAGATGTGCTTGATGAAATAGTTGTCGGACTTCCAGATTCGAGGCCCTGCTTAAGCCTTGATGATTGCTTTTCATCCCTGGTATAACATATCATTCCAATCAATCTGCGAAGTTTGTTTTAAAAGCCTGTTTGTGTGTGCACACAAAATGAGAGCATGTGCTACTTGTTCTTCTACAAATTTCTACAAAACAGCATTTTCAAACAAGGTCGACTCAAAAGTTCATTCAGGTGATTTAAATTATGTGGAGACTGTAATAGTGGTTTAAGAGCCTGCTTATTTAACTAGATTGGCATGTTTTTTTTGTGCTCTGGTCAACCTATCCAAATAGTTTCAATGCACTTGAAACAACGGGCTCATGCCAAATGAACAGATGAAGTCATGAATAAACGAACAGATGTAGCCGTATGCTGCATGGTCGAAGAACAGTTTGCAACAGGCTCAATGCATGTCTTGGAAGGGAGTCATATATCAAGACTTTTCTCTGTCCTGGAAGGATGCCCTGGTTGATTTACTGGCTGCTTTTAAACACCGAAGACCTACATCCTTATTAAGAAATTAAATAAGTATGTAATTACTAACGTCCACTTCATATGTTATGTGCTTCTTGCTATACGGTCACCTCTCTGGCAGGGTTTTAGCTCAATGGTGTTTTTAGACCTTGATCTATCGTACTTGCGTGATTTATCATATGTTTAAGCGTTTATGCAAGTAAAGGTGGCGGCACGGTGGGTGAGTGGTTAGCACTGTCGCCTTGCACCACCAGGGACCGGATACGATTCCCGACTCGGGGTCTATGTGCATGGAGTTTGCACGTTCTCCCCGTGCTTGATGGGGTTCCTCCGGGTACTTCGGTTTCTTCCCACAGTCCAGATACATGCAGATGAGACTAATCATGTGAATGTTAAAATGACATCACGATTGCAAAAATGGGAATATGTAATCACCATTGGCCTCCATGGTCCCTAGATGGACTACATAGGTTCCTACAGTAGATGGATGGATGGATGGATGGATGGAAGTGTAAACTGTAAGTACATTTAGAGACCTCTCCTGTCTGCAATGCATATTACACTTAAAATTATTATTTCTAGTCTAGATTTAGGTGCAAAAACACTCCTCGACATTACAAACTACGCATAAAAAAAGTCCTATTTTTTGTGCAGGACTTCCTGTAAAACCATGGTGGTTATCTTTCATCATCCTCACACACACAAACATATAACGCCAAACTAAAGTAATAACTGCAGTTGCTCCACATAGCTACGATTCAATAATAAGGTTTTGCGTCCCCTCTGGGGCATTGTAATGGAACCTAGTGGTGTGTACAGTAAATCATAAATAAGTGAGTGAAAGCTCTCCAAGAGAGACCTATTTTGATTTTAGCTCTCGTTCCACGGTGCCTGTAATTATAATTGCCTTTAAACTCTGCAACTCGGTCAAGGAAGACAATTTGGCGTCTCAAAGAAAAGCACTGGCATTTTTCTGAAAATGGTTTCTCTAAATAAATCTGCTTTAAACAGGGGAGGTTTGCACTCGCCTGGCAAATGTGTGATTATTTTTGTGTAACTGCAACCTAAAGTCTTCATTACTGTATATTGGTGCTTCTGTAGTGGAGCAGAATGAGTTTTGAAGTTTAAAGCACAAAAGCAGAATCCAGATGTTTGGTTGAGACATGAAGACCAGTAAGAGGCGTTTAAATCCGTTTTGTAGTTTTCCTTAAAAAAAGATTACGCTGCATGTATTTTACATTAATTATTCATGACATGAACTGCTGTGCAGATCTAGAAGCTTGTCTTTGGTTGTTCTGGTTAAGCTCAGATAAAAACAAACAAAAAAACTCACCTTTGTTGTGAGCCTCCAGTTGAGACAGGGAGTTGACGGCCACTTTGCACAGCGAGCAGTACAGCAGTTTCTTGGCTTTGTCCTCCTCCGTCTCTCCATTGCCAGGTGTAGCTGCTGTCGCTCCTGGTGCGCTAGCTGGCTCCGGGATAGAAGACCCACAACCAGGCGAAGAGCTGCTTGCAGGCTGAGGAAGAGGAGTGACAGGGCTTGGCATGAGGGCACCACTAGACGGACCAGGAGAATCCGGGGTGGGGGGAGCCGACACAGGCGCAGGCCCTTGCACTGCCGCCACGGGCTTGCTCAGCTGTGACACGGGCTGTGTCTCTTCTAAAAACAAAATAACAGCAACAATATGAGGTAACATTAGAGACACTCTTTGTTTGTTGTTTTTGCCTTTCTGACAGTAAAAAGAGCACGTTGGAATGTCATGGTTTCCAGTCTGCACCACAGGAATATTTTTGCCATATTGTTTTGAACTTCTGACCGAAGTGCTGAATTCCTTGCCAAGTAGCGTGCAC
This sequence comes from Heterobranchus longifilis, assembly GCA_028570985.1. Taxonomy (NCBI): domain Eukaryota; kingdom Metazoa; phylum Chordata; class Actinopteri; order Siluriformes; family Clariidae; genus Heterobranchus; species Heterobranchus longifilis. The sequence continues at coordinate 4,795,910 of JAOVVB010000018.1, read as the reverse complement.
TATAATGTTTATGGAGCATAAAATTAGTTTGTAAAAATACCAGGCCATAAATGCAACTGATTAAAAGTTGTTGTTGTTGTAAAGTTGTTGTTGTTGGTCTTTCAGCTAGTCCCACTGAGGGGTCGCCACAGCGGAGCATCAGATCTGCACACAACTTTTTTGTAAAGTAAACTTTGGAATTTGTACGAGCAAAATAAAACAGGTCTTACCAGACTTGGTATGGCTTTGTGGTAATGTGGATCAAGAAAGAAGTGAGTAACAGCAAATTTATTTACCTTCCTTAGTATTTGGGAAGAACACAATGCCTTAAATGCACATTTACACACACACACACACACACACACACGGGTTTGTCTTTCCATCCTTGTAAGGATTCTTCCATCAACACAGATATATGCTACATTTGCACCCAACCCAATTTTTTTTTTTGTTTTTGTATTTAAAGGCCACGTACTGTATTATAGTCCCTTTAAAAGCATTAGATTAGAGGTTTGCAGCTTTCCAAAATGTGTACACTTATTTTCCAGCTAAAATACAACTCCTACATTATGGCATGCCACGATTTTCTTTCTCTGTAGAATTAAATGAACTTCCCCAGATCACCCCTTTAAGGAAATGCATTTCTCCTAAGCAGTCAGACTGCAGGGACCAGAAACGTCACGTTTTGCACACATTCCCAGGCTTTATCCACCAACATTCTGACAAATCAAATAATTGAGAACTGCAAACCTAGACCTTCTGAAGAACTACAGTAGCCGTTTCAATTAGTTTCTACATGCTTGAACTAACCTGCAATTCTTAAGAATGTCACCCAGAGAATGGCAGAGCTGGGCAGCATTGGGCAGAGCTGGGTAGATCTGGGTGGAGCTGAGCATTGAGCTGGGTCTCTTCTATATGAGGTCACAACAAGGGAAGATTTGATTTGCTTGTTTAAGCCCCAGCTGAC
>JAOVVB010000018.1:4781307-4793629 GCA_028570985.1 Heterobranchus longifilis | reverse complement strand
TAAAAAAAAAAAAAACACACACACACACACACACCTTACATAAAAATATTTGTTGTTATTTTTATAGACTCAAGATATCCTGGTACTGTAGCTTTAATGCTAGATGGTGATTAAAAAAAACCTCTGAGATATATGAAATAACTAGAGATATGTGGTTGAGTTCAGAAATTTATACAGAAACGCTGCTATTTCCATTTCTATATTCTGCTTCTTAGCTGCAGGCCAGATGTGTCCAGCCACACTATTGTATGGAAGGCTTAAAGCTGTGCACTGGTTCACAGGCTGGTTTTATTGCAGGCCATCATTATAAAGGGAGGGACCGAGGAAGTGAAAGCCAAAGGGAGCAAACAGAGGCTCTGGAGATCCATCTCCCATGTTTACAGTACTTCCTCCAAGTCCTCCAAGGAGCTCCATCTCCCCCATGTTTACACCACCTCCCCTCCGGCATGGCCTCGTCCTCTTGGGCTAATTCAGCGTCCAGGAAACAAGCTCTATTTCTTGTGGAGAATTAATCAATTGCCTGCTCTCATGACAGCAGGCTGAAACTATACACCAGTGCTGGTTAAAAGGTGATGCCAAAGATCTTTGTATTGTTTTTCCAACTTCTCCATGAGGCAGCTCTAGTGATGCGTGCAAGCCAGGCTTTAATAAATAATAACATTACGAGCACCTTCAGCAGTTCTTGTGAAAGCGTGGGAGTTTTCGATGTTCTCTCTTGCATTGAGTCCCGACCCACAGTGTTACTCTCTTACACATTCAGGGGGCTACTATCTGTATCTGTTCAGTGCTTTATCTGAATCTGGATTTAAAAACAAAAAGTTTTTTTTTATCATTTTTTTTCATTTAAACCCTATCACTATACTTTGAATACACTAGAAAACCCAGAAACAACTGGTGAATTCTGGCTCTGAAAGGTTCTCGACTTTAACTACATAAATCAGTTAATTTAATGTTTGCTTTATGCACATGTTTTTTTTTCTGACTGCTGGGTTCTGACCTTTTTTTGACCTGTTTTTTCAATTTCTTCTATAACGAAATTAAAACACATATTTAGGCTGTGATGTGAAATAATGAAGAAATTTCAAAGCACAACATGAATCCTCCAAAATGGTTGCGGCGCATCAAACCCACCACAATCCATTCGTATTCACAGTGAACTCAAATCTGAGCCCAAATAAAACACAAAAACAAAAACACTCTGAAATTAAGTAGAAGAAACCTCAGGGAAGTTTAAAGTTACTACATTATTCTTTTAAACCCTTAAGGCACTCGCAACATGCCATTATTCTTCTCTAGCCCCGGATACGATGCTTCAAGCAGCCAGATGGGACTGCAGCTGTTGACTCCTTTGGGGTTGTCAGCTCCATGGTCGCTCCGTTTTTGTGAAACTGATATTAAGGAAATGCTGCTGAGAAGCGGATGGGAGATATGAGTTCGAAGGCAATGCACTGGAATTCTCTAAATGTGTGCAAGTGTGAGTGCGAGTGTGTGTGTGTGTGTGTGTGTGTGTGTGTGTGTGTGAGTGAGTGAGTGTGCTAGGGCGAAGGGTCACAGAATGGAGGTTTGGATGGAAAAAGGCATTCTTTCACATGTATCTGGTTACACATTTAGATTATAGCCGGCTTGTTTTGGCTCTCTACTGCTGGATCTCATCCCGCCCTTATGAATGTGAAGCAAATGCCAGGATGAGACACGACTATGCTGTCCCTTCTTTTATGTCCCCTCTTTGTTAGGCCCTACTCTATCAAAGCTTGGCTCCACACTCAAAGTATAGACATGAAAATGTGTATGTCTGTTTCATCTCAGATTCTAACTATAGTGACTTCTACAGGAAAAGATGTGCATTTTCCACTTTCCTTATGGATTGATCCAACCTTAGGTTAGTCAGGATGAGTTAATGGAAAGAGAATGTTGGAGAGGGAATTTTGTGTCAGCCTCTTTCATCCCCCTCTACATCTCTTTATCCTCTCATCTCAACCTGCTGTCTGAATCATCAGCCCGTATTTAATCGCTTTTGATTAGACAAAGATCAGCTGTGATGTTTCGGCTCTGCTATGCCTCTGGCCTCTTCTGCAAGTTAATCCTCTCAGACTTGTGAAATATCTGTTCCTTTATTATTATTATTATTATTATTTTTTTTTTATAGTCTCCCAGTCTCACACCATCACCACCCTTCTCTTACACTATTCGCTAAATGTTGCCAGCTTTAGCTTTCTGAATCCAACAGTTTATTTTTAATGAAACACAAATTGCCTTCTAATACCCGGCCCCGTCACCTACAGCGTCGTAAGCTCATCATCTGCTTCCACTTAATGAAGATGCAAATCAACAGCCATGCACTGAAGCAACATGCAAAGTCACACCATTCGTGTGAGATTGGCCTTTTAGTGCAGATCAATATTTGAGGCCATGGCCCTAGACTTTAGAAACGCAACTGAAGACATTAGCAGCGTGGTGGTCCGGATTCAGGGTCAGGACTTTAGAGCTTGGCACTGTAAATGATCTCTAACCCCTAGTGCCAGAAAAAGAGGTCGTTTAGCTCCTTCTGAAATGCAAAGTTCAAAGAAAACATTTGAAGAAACTAGAGTACTGTACAAAATGGAAAGGCTTGCACTGACCAAACAGGGTTCTACTTGATTTACATGAATCTTTACTAGCAGCTGAGATGTCAGGAATTCGTTAAATACAGACATGGAAAAAGACCCGTAAGTTCAGATGTTCCTGCGTAACCTAATAGAATTACAACGCTGCGAACAAGCTCCAAAAACTCATTTGAGCAGTTGTTAAAAAAAAAAAGAAATTCCAATGAAATTTGGTCATTAAAAAAAAAAAAAGTATTTCAACACATAAGCGTTCTTCCACTAATAGACAACGTTCACATTACTAGCCTGAAATGATTCTATTCTGATTTTTTTTTTTACCCTAACATGACACAAATCAGATTTTTTTGGGGGGGGTTCACAAATCAGTTTTTCAGAATTGAACCCAGAAGAAACCAACAAAGCACATGCACACTTCACACAAACAGACCCAAGGCATGAATTAAACCTCCAACCTCATTCTGGCAAATTATTTTCCTCAGGCATGCAAGGTTGTCTCCCACTTTTTTTTCTGAAAATCTTTATATATTCTCTTTTGCACTAGGTCTGTCTCTTCAGCATTTGTGAGTCATGATGCAGTTTGCAGTAATATTCACTAAAGAAAATTAAGCAGAGAGATTATATATTTAAGAAGACTACAAGGACAGTACAATGATAAGACTCTTAGCCGCAATAACAAATTTGAATGGTGCAAACGTTTTAAAGAAGTTCGTACTGTATGTGGTTAGCTCGGAGCCCACTGCAGTCGTTCCCGTGAACAGTCAGTGAGTGGTACGCCTGATCCTTGAAAATCCGCGGATTTCTTGTCACCAACTTGTTGAAAAAAATTGTTGTCTTTGGGAATTGAACAAACAATAATTCACAAACATCATTTGCACCTTACAGGATCTTGGCTGGGAGCTATTACTACATTCCTGTACAGTCCTGACTTATTTCCAAGTGATGTTTTTCAGAATAGATCTTTGTCACTTTGGTACATGGCCCTAGAGCAGATATATATCCAATACTTGGTCATGCGAATTGAAAGAAAATGGTCAGATAGCAATTCATGTGAGTTTTTTCGGCTTTGCATGTCTACGGCGCTTTCTGACATCAGTCATCACTGGCAGGCCTAGCAAAAGCTGCTAAAATAGCTAAAGAGAGGCATCTGGCTTTTGTCCTTCTTCTGGATTTCAACAAATACAGTCGACTAACTGCTTGCCATCCTCCAGAGCAAAATCCCTTGCATGTTTCTGCTAAAATCGGATCCATCGTTTGAAATGAATGAATGGTTGCAGGTACTCATGATGTGTTTTAACCCAGTTAGCAAGAGCATAGACGTGCCGTTTCAGAGGACAGATCATCCACATAAAAGTCACTTTTAATTATGAATGTGACCCATCATGTCATGCAAATCTAATCTGATGAAAATCATATTGTACACAAACTGGCCACTTTAATAGGAGAATTATTATTTTTAAATTATTATATGCGCATTTATGCAATTATCCAATTGGCCCATCATGTGGCATCAGCACAAAGCATAAAATTATTCAAGCGCAGATTGAGTTTCAGGTAATGTTTAAATCATACATTGAAATCCAGGATGAGGAGAGGGCACATAACTTATTAGAGCTTAAACAGAGTTTACACAGTCCTAACCAGGTGGATTGAGAATGTATGTTAGTTTCTAAGATTTGTTTACAAAATAATTTGTGTTTTTGTATATTAATGATTCAATATTCATTTATTCATGTTTAAATGGTTTGTGTAATTCTATAAGTATCTGTGTGAAATATGACAGGTAATTAAGTATACACTTTACATAAGGTTACTTATAGAATTTATGATAATACATTTGATAAAACACCATTTAATCTTTTATGTGGTTCTAAGAGTACACATACTTTATGAGTATTTAAAAGTTTTCTTAATTAAATTGCATATTATATAATCTGAGTTAAACATCTAATGATCTAAGTAGCGTTTTGTATTAGTTTATTAAATAAGAAAACTTTGGAACCAAACCCTCGTATCCCATTCAGGATTCAGTATTGTGTTCTCATGCCCAGTGTTCCCAGGATAAGCATGAGATTAGCCTGACCAGTATAAACCAGTTATTGAGATTCTTAGGCATAAAATATTGGATTCTACTATACATGTATAGTGTATGTTGTGTTAACTTTACTATTCAGAGTGTCTAGACTGTAATCATCACCTGTTTTACTGGACTCAGTGTCTGTATTGGCTGTCGGGGCTCCTGGGGGTGATGGGGAGGAAGTGGGTCCAGGAGGAGGCTTGTCACTTTCCTGTGGACGAGTCTTAGAGGTCTCAATGCCTTTCACTCTCCTGGCGTGGCGGTTCCCCTTGTAGTGGGCCTCTGCTTGACTCTGAAATGAAAAATAAGTTTAAAACTAGTGCTGCTGGCCAAGTGTTTTATACAACAAAGTAACACCCAAAGCAAAATAAGTCTATTTTTTTTTCTTCATTTAACTGACTTTACTTAGGGCTAAATTGTGCAATGTAGAAATAAACACCAGGGACTCACAAATGCTCATTAACAAAAGCAAGTCTTTCATTATACACTGTTCTCAACTTGGTCAGACTGACCATAATGAACACTTTTTACGTAAGGCCTGTCAGTGTTGTCAGTGCTTTTCTTTATCTTTATGGAATTACAGAGTTATTGTTCACAATAGCAAACTACAAATCTGCTAAATTAATATAAGCATTAGTGGTCCTAGTACTAAGCTTTGGGGATCACCTATAACTGATGTACAGTAGGTGCATGATGTCCTGTCTGTACATCACATTTCTTTCTTTCTGTCAGTTTGTTCTGTCTGAATAAGGTCTCCAAGGGTTAACATGCTCTGGGCATGAGGGGGTACAGTCTGGATGGGCACAGGGTGCACAAGCATACACACACACTGACACATTGGCACACTACAGGCAATTCTGGAAACGCCAGTGCTAAGACTCTGTGTGTCTTTGGACTAAACAGCGTACCCAGAAGAAACCAACCAAGCACATGCAAACTTCATACAAACAGACCCAAGGCATGAATTAAACCTCCAACCTCATTCTGACAAATTATTTTCCTCAGGCATGCAAGGTTGTCTACCACTTTGTTTTCCTGAAAATCTTTATATATTCTCTTTTGCACTAGGACTGTTTCTTCAGCATTTGCGAGTCATGACGCAGTTTGCAGTAATATTCTAAAGAAATCTAAAGAAAATTAAGCAGAGAGTTTATATATTTAAGAAGACTTCAAGGACAGTTCAATGATAAGAATCTCAGCCGCAATAACAAATTTGAATATTGCAAAATGCGTCTGTCTTTGGGAACTGAACAAACAATAATTCACGAACACCATTTACACTTTACAGGATCTTGGCTGGGAGCTATTACTACATCCCTGTACAGTCCTGACTTATCTCCAAGTGATTTCCACATGTTTGGAACATTTAAGGAGTTCCTGGAAGGCCAGTGTTTCAGACGTGAAGCAAGCAGTCTAACCATGGCTGCAACAAACTGAGGAAACTTTCTACCCTGATGGTGTCCAGCACTAATGAAACACTGGGATAATGTTGCATTAGTGTAGCAAGAGCTTATGTAGAGAAATATAGGTAGTTTTTACTCTCCTAACTGTGTTCTGTTATTCAGCATAACCAAAAGTGGTATGTTTGTCTTGGAAAACATGTTTATCAAAGAAAGTCAGTGTATGGTACAATATATTTAGTTGTCCCAGTGGAGGGATAGTGGAGGCATTTTGTGCTCCTTCATGTTCAGAAGCCGTCCCTTCTCTGAACAGTGGAATGGTGCACACCAGCCATCCATCATACGGCTGACTTGACCTCTGGTGAGGATATAGTTTGGATGTTTCCAGAAATACACATTTAGAAACTGCCGTCTGTGGTCAACATTCTCATTATGGAGGAGAGAAGTGGCCACCATGACCCCCACACACGTGTTACCTAATTGTAGCTTAAAGCATTAAACACAGATCACCACTGAAAGCAGCCTATCAACATGGTACTAGCCATTATTAGTTGGAAGATTGTCCTGCTCTCACTCTCCAACAAGAACTGAGAGCTGATGACAGCTGCCACTGGCACTGAAATACACAGAGAGAAAGAACGCCGAGCACTGGAGCGTGGAAAAACATGAACGCAAAGCAAACATTGGAGATATTTGGGAAATGGTGACAGAGTAGGGCTTGACATGATCCCAGCTTTGTGACAACATTGCGCAAACACATATAGGGGCGAAATTGGGCCGGTTCTCTCTGTCTGTGGTGGCGAGCTGTGGGCTGTTATTGGTGATGACAGAGCTGTATATAGCTGGTAGTCTGAAATCAAAGCCATTTGAGGCACTTAAAGAGTTGTCTGTCTAAAGACATGAGCTCAGATTTGAGGTCACAGAGGTGGAGGAGGCAGGTCACTGCTTAGGGGGCTCGGATATCTGGGATCAAGGCGGATACTAGCTTCTGAACGGTACAAGCAGATGCCCATTTGCTCTGAACCTCCTACCAGGAAGACACAAATAACATACTCAATTTTAGTTGTTGAGTATGTGTTAAGGGCAGACATAAGGTTTAAGGGCACAGGGAGTTAAAAATGAACCTGATGAACTGATAATTGTTCGGAAACCAAACAGATGGGAAGTCTGAAAAGAAATACACTTTCACATGAATGGTGTATGTCATCACCAGGCCAAAAAAAAAAATCAAACTGCACTGGCAGTTCATCAGTTAGTTGCATGTGATTCACAAAAAAACCTGCATTAGTGATACTATTTATACAAGCTTGTTCCATTTGCTGTGTTTTAATAGTCATTTGCTTGAATGAGTAAACTGAAACATGCCAGATTTATATACTAGAAGTGGACACGAAGCGTAACACGAAATAAAAGCAGCAAGACATGGTCAAAATACAACAAGAAGGAGGTCAGAGTTTTCAGTAAGGTTACGGGAACTCAAATAACCACTCTTTACAACAGTGGTGAGCAAAGTATCTCAACTGCACACTACTCACAGTCACAGGTAAGTGGGTGTCCAGGTGTTTCTCTTAAAATGTGGTTGATTTAAAAAAAAACAAAAAAAAAACGCACTACTCAGCCAAAAAAATGTCACACACTCTCATCTTTCTTGTTTCGATTAGGGAACGCATTCACTGTGGCATTGTTTTGATAAGCTGATGCAATGTCACAACATCTATTTCATGCAATCCATGTGTGAAAACGATGTCTCATGCTCCCTGAATCACTCATCCATAATTTGAGCCTGATGAATCCTAGCATTGTCATCTTGGAATATGCCCGTGCCATCAGGGGAAAAACAAGAACATCCATTGATGAAAAAAAAACAAGTCATTCAGTATATTCAGGTAATCAGCTGACCTCATTATTTGGGCACATAACGTTGCTGAGCCAAGACCTGACCAACCAAAGCAACCCCAGATCATATCACTGTTCGCACATGCTTGTACGGTAGGCCCTAGGCATGATGGGTGCATTGCTTCAGCTACCTCTCTTTTTACCCTGATCACTTGGGTACAGGGTAAATCTGGAGTCATCAGACCACATGACCTGTTGACAATGCTCCGCAGTCCAAAGCCTTTTTTTTGCTTTTAGCCTTACTGGTTTTCTTAAACCTAAACAGCTGTTTAGTCCCAGTCCCTTAATTTCCCTTTACATTATGAGTGTGGAAATTATCTTACTTTCATGATTAAACATACAACATACAGTAACCATTCACAAAACATTTTAAGTGATCTTCTCTAATCCAGATCATCAAGTTTTTTTTTCTGACCAATAATTATTATCCAGCGGAAGGCTCGTACTTCTTTGCTTAGTTAAATCCAGGTCGTGACTTTTTTTTTGACCGGGCAGTGTATGAGTATAATAACAACTTTGTCAGCTTTTATGTTTCTTTTTGAGATACCAAGTCTTCATCACTAATCAATTCATTTTTAAAACATAGCAGTTTGATGCACCATCCAAGTTACATACCATTGAGGGTTAGAGTTGTGAAAGAAAATGTGAAAGAAATATGGGAACAGCTCATGGATCTGAATGAAAAACGAGCTCACCCATTTCTTTCAAAGGACTAATAAGGGCAAACGCCCACAGTGAACAATACAATTACCGTTTTTCACAAAACCACAAAAAGAGTGGGCAGGATGACAGAAAATTACAAAAAAAGAAAGAAAAACCAATGAGTTTTGGCAACACTGGGAGCAGCAGTCAGACCCATTTTACATTTCTGATTTAAATCCCTGCTTACTTTAAAAAGGTGATTTTAAGCTCCAGGAAAGATACAGAGAGCCGAGGCCCAGTGACTGACATCGAGCCACAGTCAAGGGCAACTGCAGAGAAGGGCGAATGCAGGAGGAGGGAGCAGCAGGCATTCAACCATGTCTTGCAGCAACAGTAGCACAAAGCAATGATATCACTCCTGCAGCGTGACGAGGTTATACGTCCACCTCATATGACGCACACAGGGATGCAGGGACGCTGCAAACTGCTGCTTAGAACAGCACAGCAACGCAGCGCCCGCAAAGCTGGTTTGATAAATGCAACGCGTGATAAATGCTGGCAGCCAATCTGAGGCTGCTCCGTTATCACAGAGAGGGGATTAGAAATATACGGATCCATAATGAAGCATGAAATGATGGTGGCATGGGGCGGATGGAGGACGGATTTGTTAAAGGAATCAGCGTGATGCTGTCCTCGAGAGAAACTGCTGCATTCAGTCACGCAGGGATTGTAATATGATCTTTCTAAAAGTGGGAATGCAAAAGGCAACAAATATTAAAGCCAGAAAATTTGTAACATGGAATGACTGATGCAGCTGAGGTTCTATGAAATCATTAAAAAGAAAAAAGAAAGAAAAAAAACTAAAATCTTTAGCTGATACCTAAGCTAATATCCCAGTGTCTTTTTTATTGCTGACAATATGTCTATATACAGTGTATTAAGTGTAGTAACAAAACAGGACTCCATTTGCCAAGCACATCACAAATACATTACAAACAGAAACATGTGTGTGGGTGTTTGTGTGTGTGCATTTGGAATGGAAGCAATATTACTACCAAAGAATATTACATGATTACTGAATCTATTTTTAGAGACAGTTTTATTTAGGCTTACCAAGCTAGATATGTTTATTTAAAAAAAAGTATGGGGTTCTAAAATGTAAACCAATGTTACTTTAATTAAATGGTTTTTGATCAATTAAATTAATTCATTAATTAATACTCATTGATCACAGTCTGGTTTTTGTAAACATATACTATACAATATGTATACTACACATATTTTTTTTGTTTAAATGTGCAATATTATACAATTTGCCAAATCACAGTATTGATCCTATTTTTTTTTATGGTATACATATAATACAGAAAATGTGTGTGTCAAAGAAGCCACTTCTGAAGATTATGCAACATGGAATCTCACATCCCTAAAAATGTCAAGTTGCTAACTTTAGCAGTTTTGGTGAGATGATTTTATATGTTCCCCAAAATGGCCATTTTTTTTGCTTTATACTGTCTTGCTTCAAACAATAATAGTTTAAAATGCAAATTATTTGACACTATTATTATTATACGAATATTGATACTAAAATTGGTGTAAGCTTCTAGAAGCATATGACCTATAAAAATTGTTGCTTAAATTGACTTTTGGTAAAAGCTTAAAAAGCAAAACATCTGTAGTGTCCGTAACCATGCCAAATTCATGCTGCAATTTCGTGACATCTTTTGCATTTTAGAATAATAAATTTTTTCAGGTTTATGACTTTTCATGTAAAATCTAGAATGAACGAGTTTCATCTCAATAACAATTAAGATCATTGAAAGATCTGAATTCAAAAAAGTTACAGACACTATGTAAAAGGGCATGAAACTGTATTTAGTAAATGTGTTACTTTTTATCTGATAAAAATATTAATGTGTATGCATATTTACAGAAAACGAAGCATGGTTCAGGAGATAAGAAGCATTAAGTGTTGTGAAAATTGGTGTTATATGATTCTATCTAAAAATTCACTTTTTCAGATTGTTGATGTATAAACTTAAATAATGATAGGTTGTTTTTTGCAGCACTGTAAAAAATATATATAAAAAATTTAAACCGCAAAAGCTGGTGGCATGATGATGTAGTGGTTAGCGCTGTGACTTCGCACTTAAAGGATTGAGGGTTCGGTTTTTTGTGTGTGCATGTTCGCCAGAGTCAGAGGGTGGAGCACTGAACACAATGAGACTACTACAAACGCAAGACAGCTGCTGTTGTCAGAATTGAACACTAAAAAATGTTCAACTAAAACAATGTTCATCTTTTATTATTTGGAATGTGTCAGTCTTTCCAAGCATGCAAGTAGACGGTCATGTGCTGGGCTATAAACAGAGAGCTTCTTCAGACAACACGGGTCAATAGTCAATACGAAATTCACTTCTAAGACAACTGCAGCAATGCGTCTGGACGAAGCAACAAAACGAATTAAGCCCAGAAGGGGGTATAAATAATCATTAGGTGTAAAACCAGACCTATATTTAGCTTCACGAGTGCCTAAAATAAATGTCACCCCGATATAAAGATATGTTACTATGTTTTTATCTTAATGCCAGCTGGATAGTTTCGGCGTGCCTCGCCGTAAATCATTTGTTACTGCTTTGCCGCAACAGCTTAACAAGCCTCCGCAGGCAGACTCAGGCTTGCCCTCGTCTCTCAGTGTCTGTGGCTTGGGCTCAAAGCGAGCTGTGCATCTGCTGAGTGGAAGCTTAAGATTATAGCCTTCCTCCAAGAACAACATATTCTACCCGTGATTACAGCATTGCTCAATAAAAATAGCAGGACTGCAGGACACTCCCAGACATCGCTTCGGAGCTAACCTCCATGTGCACCATGCACTGCTTATCACATTGAACATCTGAAGGCGGTGGTGAGATATTCCAGGATCTGGTTTCCATTAACACAGATAATCATTGCAGTGCTGTTCAGTGCATACGTGAGAAAAAAAAACAAACAGCAATTTTTTTTAGAATTTCACAGGGGTGAATATATCCCTAAGACAGGCCCCTGGGACAAGCATATTTCATGTCTGGGTGATGTGTTGTTGTTGTTTTTTTTTGGAGTTACTCAGTAAACAAGTAAGTTCAACAAGAGGAGACAGAAAATATTTCATACTGCTTTCATAAAACAAACTTTTTCATCTGGTATATATTTTACACTTTATTCGTTACACCTCGATGCTGTGACTATCTTCAGCAAGCTTCCAAATTCCACCACCTGCTGCACTACACGCATCAGCTGCATTGCAATCCTTCTCTTTTCACTGGATGGATTAATTAACATGAACAGATGGCAGACAATCTTTTCAGAATTAGACACACACAGGTACAGTATACGGAAACACTGACTAAACCGGGCAAAATAAAGTCTTCCACAAAACTGTCATATATGAGGGCTGTTCAAGTCAAACCGGGACTTTGGATTACTTGGAATAACAGGAAACATTATTTTTTTATTAAGAGTAAAAACTGCTACACTAATGCACTTAGTGCACAGCGTTTCACTTTTTACTCATCAAAGTAGAAAGTTTTCTCAGTACGCCGGAACAATTGTCGGACTGCATGCTTCATGTCTGAAACACTGGCCTCCCAGAAACTCCTTTAATGGCCCAAATATGTGGAAATGACTTGGAGTGAGGTCAAGACTGTACAAGGAATGTTGCTAAAACTCCT
>JAOVVB010000018.1:4747450-4759819 GCA_028570985.1 Heterobranchus longifilis | reverse complement strand
CAGCTCATTAACATGCAGGCCCTTTCACATCTCCCGTCCTTTGCAAAACCTGACACAGCAGAAAAGAAAAAAAAGAGGTAACTGCAGATCTGCTTTAAGGATGCAACGTGATGCATGTCACTCATGTCTGTACCTGTCCTGTGCTCAGCTGTGGCTTAGGCTGGAGAAATAACTCATTCATTTAGCCAGTTTAGGCCTAATTAGCAAAGCGCCAGCACAGCTCTGCTTTGTATTCCATCACCGTCTCTGCACAGAAGTGGAGGAGAGCCAGAACCTTCACCTGACCGCCAGGGCCATACATCATCCAAATAAACCCTCCAGATTTAAACCCTCCTGCTGTGTCATAGACACATACAAACAAAACACTCCAAAAAAAAAACATGAACTAAACCCCTGAATATGATCTTCTTTAACCTAGATGGATATTGCTGCTTCATGCTGCTTTACAGATTTACTGCGGCACATCTGTTATGAGTGTGGTGTGTGGGTCAACAGCAGATAAACTAATGCAGGCAATCCCTTTTCCTTACTGCCAGCACATAAAAGCCATGCCAGGTCTCTAGAGAAAGTTCTTCATTAAAGATGTACATTTAATTAGCATGAATCCTCGGCACCACATTTAGAAACAGAAGCTCATGCTCAAATGCACGACTGGCTCCGGAAAACATTAAAGGCCATTAAAAATAATAACAGAAGCATTAAGCCATGCAAGCTGAAATAATTCTGATGTACACAATGGGACACTTGTTAGATTGCAATTATTGATGTAAGTCAGTAATCCACTTGAAATAGTCATAGCTTTAGAGTTCAGTGCGCCTCCTGACTGGTTCTGAAATACTTACAGCTAAAAGAGAATTCTTTACACGATATTGGCTGTATTAATTGTTCGAAGTGATTTAGGCAAATTTACAGTATAGTCAAAATATGTCTAGGTATTTTTTCCGAAATAGTATTCTTGTATTTGTTTTGTTTCCAGGAGAATTTTTCTCAATGTGCTACATTGTGATTGTAAATTTTAAAAACACCTTCAAACAAGTAATTTTTTTTTCAAATTTACATTTTTTTTTCAACTTTTAAATAAATTCCACATACTCATTCAGTACATATGTATTATATCATATATATATATATATTACATATTGGAACTTTAGACAACTTATTAGGTGCCACTGTGGTTGGTGGTTAGCACTGTCGCCTTGCACCCCCAGGGTCCGGGTTCGAGTCCAGTCTCAGGTGGAGTTTGCATGTTCTCCCCATGATTTTATGGATTTCCTCTGGGTACTTCAGTTTCCTCCCACAGTCCAAAGACATGCAGGTTAGGCTAATTGGTGTTCCCAAATTGCCCGTAGTGTGTAAATGTTGACCAGAGGTCCCAACATGATTGTAAAATGGGAATAAATGTAATGGCTTCCATGGTCCCAAGTTAGACTACAAGAGGTTCCTACTGTAGATGGATGGACTGAGACTTTATAAGGAATTGTTAGAGCTTTAAGGTAAAACTTTAAGGTACACAATTTCATTTTGAATGAATAAATTCTATATAGAAACTTTATACAGTGTCAAGATCCATGATTACTTTATGCATAAATACACAAATTACCAACATCAGCTATGTTAGTTAGCAGGCTAGTTAACTGCTAGTAAACTAGCTCATACTTATGAGCACATGAATCTCAATGTCATATTAACAGTTATTGATTTAAAATGATCAAATCTGGCGTGATATACTATTACAATTTTGGTTATTACTTACATTAAGCAAATTAGCTAGCTAACTGGTTATTAAGCAGCAGTAGTATGTGCATAAAATGTTGCCAAGGAAAAAGCCTGTAAGGTTCTGATAAGAGGTAATTATAGCTTTTAGAATTTCCAAGCAAACACTGTGAACATTATTTAATAGGAAGATAAGAACGTGACACATGAGGTAATCTTTTTCCTGGCAGACTGTTTTGACATCAGGTATCTTGAGTTCTAATATTAAATAATATTAAAAATCACATCTGTTACCCTATCCTAAAATCTTTGCACAGCGGGACAGTTTTATGCATTAGCTTGACGTTAACCAGTTTTTGAAAGTGTGTCATTTTAATTCGATGCTGTTAGATCATAGTGTGTATCTAATATATTTTCAGAAGGAAAATTGAAAGGAATTTTTGATTTCCTTTCGATTTCCACTCTCAAAGTATCCTAGATTTATATTAGATTATTTTATATTAGAAATGTCATAAGGCTGTCATTAAGAAGAAAAAAAAAAGGGCAAAATGCAAAATGTCCAGCACAGTCCCAGAACTAGCGCATGATTACTTTAATCTGTTGCTCTACATTAAAATAAATGTACTTGATACTTTAATATCTTTTATAAATAAATTTATAAATAAATACATTTTGAAAGAAATTCAGAAAGAGTGACACATTGGGGATAAATTTGACTCATGGATGTTTCTTACATAGACAATAGGAAAAGACACCCTCTCTCCCTGGCGTAAAAATAAATCTAGGTTCTAGTGTTCAGTAGATTTTGGAGGGAAAAATCTGTACTTGTCTATTCTTGTATGCATACAGTAGGTTTGACATTTGCTGGTTCTGCTATAGTCTGGAGAGTAAATCTGACTACACCTGAGAGGTAGAAGAAAATCTGAATTGGAGGTAAAGTACATGGTTATTTTTTTTGAATTTGTACACAAGAAATTATTCTATGTTAAATACTATTTTATGCCAAACAACGTTAATATACTGTACAGTGCATTAGCAATACGTCTAAAAGATGTTTAATGACTAAGAGATGAGTTGCCCCAGACATATCTCAAGAAGTTAAATTCTCCCTCGGCATGTCAGGTTTGGTCATTACTCTAGGCACTGGACCTTAGTGCAATTCACCCAGTCGTGAACAGCTTCTCCCCTGCTCATGGTGTGTTCAAAGACTGTTACATAAGTGCATTAATGAACAACACAGCAGTATTCAAAATCTAATCACGATATTTTTTTACTTTAAATTTATAGACACAGATAGTATCTTTTCCATTCAGAGAAACAATAACACTGAATGAACCTCATTTTGTTTCCAGTGTCAATGCAGCTCTCTGGATTTTCAATTTGGGATAATTCTATAATACAACAAGTATTGATCCACCCCTCATTTCTTCATATTCTGCTTCCAAAGAGCCAGACCTTTTTATATTTTTTATGTGGTCTTGAGGATTAAATCTCCAGGCTTCTTTTCGGTTCTTTCTTTTTTTTTTCAGTTTCAGTTTTCATTATCAGTCCAGTTCCTGTACCTACCCAGTTTCAGATTAATTTTTTTTTTTTCTAGTTAAGCCACATAGTGACCTGTGAATCATTCAAGCATAAAAAAAAAAAAAAATCAAATAATAACTTAAGGTATGAACCAGTGAGAAACAGGTCCAGATGATGACAGATGATCAGGCCAGTGATTAGTATACGGGTGATGCTGAATACTGAGACGAGAGGGGAAATGAGGTTGCTGCTGAAGTTGTTACGTAAACAATCAATTTGTAAATTGTATCCTTCGGCTCTTTGAAGTCTGTCAAAATAAAACATTTGTATAAATTTCTTTAATTTAATCTACATCATTTAATTTTATTTCATTTAATATGAAATAAGAAATGAGGGGTGGCTCAAGACCTGTTCACAGTACTGTATGTTTTCGCTTTTATAAATGGACCAGAATAGAAATACATTCATATTGTATGCACCTAAAGTACAGTGCAGAATGCTTAGCAAAACTTTTTTTTAATTTATTTTTTTTATCATAACTTATGTCTTATATGTTTGTTTTATGCACTTATAAGGCCAAATATTTGTGGACACCCATTTGTGCTTTAAGTCATATTTTGCTGTGATACCCTTGTGGGAAGGCATTCCATTAGATTTGCGGTGTGGCTTTGGGGATTTAGGTTCATTCAGACACAAGAGCATTAGTGAGGTCAGGCTCGTATGTCAGATGAGAAGATCTGAAGTGCAGTCAGCGTTCCAGTTCATCCCAAAGCTGTTCAGTGGAGTTGAGGTCAGGTCTGTGTACAGGATTTTCCATTCCAACATTGACACAACATGTCTCCATTGAGTTTGGTTTGTGCAAGGGGCACAGTCATGCTGGAACAAGGTCGGGCCTTTTAGTTCTAGCGAAGGGAAATTGTCATCCTGTACAATAGTGTTTGTAAAAATAGTGAAGAAGAACCACATGTGGATGTGATGATGAGTTGTCCCCAAACTTTTGGCCATATACATAGTGTTACTACTGCATCAGCATAAAAGGAGCAAATTTTATGTTCTGTAGGTTTGCAAACATTCCACAAATAAATGTTACAGAGAAAAGACGCAAGAGCAGCAACCAAAGTATCTTATTAAACTGCATGATTGTACCTTGTAGCATTTCATTATCTTTGCATTAGAGAATTTCTTCACATTGCTGTATGTTGATATTGTACTACCATTGCGTTGTAGCTCATCTGATTGAGTGTTTACGGCTTGTAATAGGAAAATTTGTTACTGCACGGATTATTTTGACTAATTGCATGCCGTTTACTAATTACGGAACGTTTTTCATCAAGATAAATATTCATTAGATGATGATTTTGTATTTGAGTATTGCTGGAACTTCAGTTTTTTTTTTGTTTTTTATTAAATTAATCTTTCTGCAATGCTTGACGTTTTTGAAATGTATTCTTTTTTTGTTTACTGAGACATAATGAAGAAGCAAAATATTTTTTGTCCACAAGGAGGTGCTAGCATAATTTCTGCTACCTACCCACAATATAAACTGCAGTTCCCCCTTGAGTTTATCACTTTTTATGCTTAATCAGTTTGTTTTCTTCGTTCTAACTTATGGCTCCTGTTTCCCTGTGGTTTAAATTACTAAAAAGGTTCGAAAGCACATCGTATTTCACTGGTACACTGCAACCCTCCAGAGTCAGGTTCTGGAGTTCATGATGAATTATTCTAGATGAAGCAGTTTGTGCTGTACTGTAAATAGTATATTCCCTCTTAAACATGGTATACATTCGTGTGCGGGTTCCTTCGTGAACTAAGTGCCTGCAGGTGAGGGAAAGAGAAATTTGAAAATGAATTCATAGGCCTGAAGCGCAGTCAAGAGCAGAATGAGTCTCAGCATGTTTGTCTTTAATCCCAGCGCAAATCCATGTACAGGGTTTCTTCCGTGTGTGTGTGTGAGAGAGAGAGAGAGAGAGAGAGAGAGAGAGAGAGAGAGAGGGCACAAAAAGGTAGAGAGCAAGGATATAAAATGTGTGTCTGTGCATGCTGACAGAATTGTAAATTAAAATGTCACCACGAATTATACACCTACATGAGATGCGGCATCACGATGACTCTGACATACAGTAATTCACCCGTGCTGTAATCTCTCTATTTTATATATATTGATTTAATGCCTTTTTGGATATATCGGTTTATGGTTGGGGCACAAATACTTGATAAATGGCGATGCATCAGTTTCCTGCAGCAGATTTAATTTACTTTAATCTATGCAATTAATAGACATCATCAAGAAAAGAAAAGAAAAGTCAGCAAATAGACACAAATAATAAGAATGTGTAAAATGGGTACAGTGATCTGCTGCAGGAGTTCTTTCTTACACAAAAACCTAGTGTCATTTTGCCAGGATTATCTCTAGAAAAGATCCGTACCATCAGAATCACAGGGATGAGCAACATACAGTAGAGATGCTATTTAAAGACAGCAGAGCTACAAACACCTAAATGTGGGCAGATGATATAATATAATATATAGTGTAGAGATGATGTATGTAATGACACCCTGGAGACATAATAACATGACTGAAAGTCAAAAGTCCCCAAACGGAATAAGGCTTGATCTTGTAAGTAGGTGAATCCAGGCTGTGAGGCTTTAATTACCAGTCTGCCTCTCTGTTAAAAGGAAAAAGTGCTGAGCCTGTGTCGTGGCTTACAGGCCACCTGCACACAAGAATTAGGAAGCTGCCCTAAGCCAGGCAAAGTTTAGAACTTTAAAGGTGCTTCCAACATCCCTGTAGTCCTTGTGTTGGACCCACTGTTCATGTTTCCCAAGCTTAGGAGCAGATGTGTGCCTTAATCTTTTTTGAAAAATCTGTTACGTGTTGCATTGCCAAGGCCACCTTGTAGTAAAGTAGTTATACTGTACCATTTATGCAGCAGTGCTGGTGGCATTTGCTTTAATTCAGGCAGAATCTTTAAATATAGTTTATACGGATGGATTTGTTAATGTCGTGCCACATCCAAACATTTTGTAATAAATCTCGCTAAGCCTAATGTCTCTTTTGATTATTTCATCTCAGGAATTCTAGAGCAAAACCTGCATCCTGCAAAGAGCACCGAGGCAAGTCCTTACAAGAAGGTCCGGAGACTAGAAACATACTCTGATTATCAGATACGGTTTAAGAAATGAATCCTTTGTTATACATTTATTGCGTTTGATGAGAACATGTATTACTGTCAAGTCAGATCTGGCACCAGTTATATTTTCTACTCTGGTTTTCTTTGGCACATTTAGATGTATAAGGATTCAACCAATCAACTGAGATAAAAATAGTTATTCATTCAAGAAAACTCTTAGAAGTTCTCGACATTGGGTTGAACAGCAACAGGGTCTGCAGGTTTATTTATTCATTTTATTCATTTGTTAATTAATTGTTGTAGCTATAAGCCTCATGATTATGTTGTTTATTATAATAACAAAAATAAATAATGCAAACTCGAATAAAACTGCAATCATTATTTATAAACATTAGAGATGTGGAGGGGGGAAAAAATCGGCTTAGTGGTTAGCACTCACGCCTCGCACCTCCAGGGTCTGGATTTGATTTCTGCCTCTGGTCTGTGTGCATGGAGTTCTCCCAGTGCTTGGTGAGTTTCCTCCTGGTACTCTGGTTACCTCCCACAGTCCAAAGACATGCAGATTAGGCTAATTAGTGTACCCGAATTCCTTTGTAGTGTGCGAATGAACGTGTGAGAGTGTGTATGTGTGTGCCATGCAATAGTTTGGCACCCTGTCAAGGGTGTTCCCCGCCTCGTGCCCTGTGATAGGCTCTAGGTCCCCCCCGCGACCATGTATACAGGATAAAAGTGGTATAGATGATGAGTGAGTGAGTGAGTGAGTGAGTGAGTGAGTGTGTAATTCATGTATTCCTTCATTCCTTGTTGACTCTAAACTTTTTTAATTTTTTTTTTTAATCTGTAATTTATATATGTTTGCATTTAAGGTTGTAATAGGTTGCAGTTCCTCTATAGTCCTACTGGTGGCGCACTCTAAACTATTCATATGTTGGCAGTCAGCATAGCTTCCTGTGTGGGAGAGTAAAATAATTTGCTAAGTTCCTTTGAAGTTGTAACAAAATCTAAAATATATAATTGAAATATTTATAAAATCGTGATATTTACACAAGTCACAATACAAACTGAATCGGCACCTACTGTAGGTATCGTGATAATACTAATGTGCAGTAGTATATTATTTCCATATATATACGTATAGCACAACCCAACATGAACTGTATAAGTAACTCTTTGTTAGAGTTCACACACGTACACACCAGTTTTACATTTCATTGCCTCAAGGTAAAGATATTATGCTCAATACATTCACTGTTCAGGTGCCATGATACTGTATAATTCTTCAAGAACAGACCATGACTCCAAACACTAAACACTAAAATGCTGTGAAAGCAATAACCAGGTCTTCTAATTATGCTGCATTAACTTTCGGTGTTACTTTCCCACTCCTTTTTTACAGTTAATTTTAGTCTTTACTCTCCGTCATTTATCAGCGTTTACATTCTGTGCTCCAAATGATCAGAGTTTGGCATCCGGACAGCTTGGTTGGTAAGATTATCTGCTCTTAGCCACTGCATGTTCTTAGCTGTAAGGCTCATCTGATTGACTCGGTGAAGCCTGGAGGCTGCTGTGAAGCTCACGGTTGTTTCACTGACTGCGAAATGAGGACGATACATTGCAGAAAGAAATCAAGTTCTTGATATAATTCTCTATATGCACACTTTCAAGCATTATACAAAAGGGACATATTACTAGTGTAGCTGTAGGTTCAACAAGCAAGAAGATCTGATTCACTTATGTGAAATTAAAGTGTTCATTCGGTGTGTTTGTTTAAACAACATGGTCCAATAAACCTCAATAATGTTACTACATCACATGCTTCCTCGCTGGTTAAATGGTTTACTGTTACTGTACAGTAGATGGATTTATTAGCATGCATGGATGATGATCTTTTCAGAAGCAGGGACAAACAGCTTGGTAAGTGCAAACACTAAATAAAATAAACACCTAGCAGGTACTGTACATTAAAACACTTAACTAACTAGCTAGCTCATTACATCCATAAGAAATGTAACTATGGTATGTAATATATAATATACTGTACCATAGTATTACAATGGTACTTCAGACCATTCACAGTAGGCACCATAGGACGTCCTTGAGTACAATGGTTGTACTATGGTGTGAACCACCATAACGTGGTGGTTACCATCTGACTTATTGAATACCACGGTGTCTACCAAAGTTCAGCAGGTATCTAATTTTGTACATACTGTATGATATTAGATATGTTACATATACATAATACAGGTATGGCAAGTAGAGGCATTCCCATATTAGATACCTGCTGAACATTGTTAGCTACTGAAACGCTAAATGAGTACCACTTCATTACCCATTGGAGGGTATCATAACATACATTAATATTACCATTATGGTAAATAAAAAACAGGATCCTGGTATGTGTATACATAGTACTTATACAGTACATAGTACATAATACTATAGTATACAGTAGAACCATGTCCCTTATTATAATACATGGTTCTACCTACTATGGTACATGGTTTTACCATGCCATACTGTAATACATGTAGTGTTGTAGCAGGTAGAACCATGTACCACAGTCAGAAAATAAGTATCATGGTAATGTAAAAAAAAATAACATGGTACAGGTATCAGACAACCATGGAACCTACAGTATACCATGGTAATGGGTCTTATGGTATATTGTTACATTCCATTAGCTACGAAATTTTAGCCTAGTAAAATTAGCTTTCCAGGCAAACAAAAAAAACAAGAAAACAACAACATGGGACTAGGCAGCCCACTTGGCCTTTTAGCTTCTTGAAATTTCTATCTGAAATTATTATTATTATTTTTTTTTAAACAGCTCAGCAATGGTTGTATCTGTTCCTTCATTCTACTTCAACTTGTTTCAAACTTGTATCCCATTTACAAAGCCATTTTTAACGTTTTCTTCCCTGCACAAGAGACAGAAACATTCCATCCTTGATCACTGCTGTGGAACAGAGCCCCTCCTTCAATCCCTTCTTCCACCTGGCCGAGATCCCCCTGCAGGCTTTTCTCATCTCTCCGACCTCCACCCTCCCCCAATCGTCTCTCCTTCTAAAAACTTCTAAAAAAGTCAGGAGTGCACGCCCAGACAAAACAATGGCCATCCTTTCTTTCCCACCCACCTCCTGAAAGCCTCTTGCCCTCAGGTATGAAATCCTATCACTCAGCACAAATAGCTGGACTACCCAAATTCATCTACGAGGCGGAGACAGAGGGCTAGGAGATTCCTTTACAGATAACATTTAGCACCACTGGTAACACAATCCCCTCCAGCTCAGGCTATAAGTACTTTCTGGAAGCCTTGTTGTTATGCACGGGGGGAAAAAAAGAAAAGAATAGAGGAGATTTAAAAGTAAACTGTAAAGCAAGCCAACATAATCCACAGTACAACATTATGAATCAGAGAAAAGGACAAAAAGGTTTGTCCTTATTTTGAGTACCGGCATGTCTTTTATTAATATGCAGCCGGTTGACAAATGAGTCCTTGGCACAAAATGCCACTCTGTGTATATGTGTGTGTTCTATTAGCTTGAGTCCAATCTTGCTAAGTGCACCGGGCTATTTGAATGTCACTTGTCCTTGGTATATGATCACAATTGACAAGCCAGTTTTATATTTGCAACCTAGAATAAGGACATTTTATGCTTTTTTTGATCACACAAAAACTTTTGCCCAAATATTAAAGAACAAACATTAGCTTTAAAAATCAAATCCAAGAGAGAGAGAGACAAACAATTTCTCTGTAATGCAAAAAAATTGGATTTTTTTAAAATATGCATGTGGATTTGCATTCATCGCAAACAAACACACAGAGGTAATCGTTTGACTTGAAACGCATCTTTGAAAGTAAGCGTCTCCCAAAGCCAGCTAAAGGATCCGTAGCAGACTGGGAATCCTTGCTTGCCTGGCAGAAAGTTACACTTCGCCAGAGCTCTGTCACTTCATATATCTGAGAGAGAAAACAGTGGCTCATGTGAGGCTTGAGTTTGCGTTTCACTTCCATTAAGACATGGCTCTTAGCAGAAGGCAGTAGTCTATAAATAGACCTCGCCTATGCTTCTCCATACCCTCTAAAAAACAGATTGACACCCCCCACGAGGATAACAGTCCCATTTAACCTTGAGTCTATATGCATTCTGTTTTTCTCTACCCCTCCGTACAGGGGCTGAACTGCGACCGCATGCTGTAGTGCATGCAAATGTTTTAGGAATGCATGCTGGCACATTCGTTACATAAGCTGATTATGTGGACGGTTTGAAAAAATGTAAAAGAGACAAAAGGACAAAATAGAGATCGGAGACTGAGCTAGCACTCTGTCTTTGTTTACATCCAGACCACATCACACGCTTAAATTCTCTTCTCTTCCTTTCCTTCGACTCAAGCCGGTCCCTTAAGAGCAGTAGAAATTAGTCTTTGACTAGGAGAGTGTGACGATGGGATGCAGGTTCCCTTATTGTTATTATGATTCCTTTTCTACGAGTGTACCGTCACTTCCTCGGCTATAAAAACGCCTGATTGAACGTGGCGTTCTATTAGCATGTAAAACAGTCAGGACTTCATCAGTGAGCGTCTGACTGGCAGCTCATATCATCTGAGTAATTGCTCATAAAAATGAAATAGGTGTTTCCTAAATTCACAGTTTGGGTCTTTGTGTTTATATGTTTATGGAAGATTGTGGTGAATTTTTCTATTCAGGCATCCATGATGGGTTGTTGTTGTTGTTGTTGTTGTTAAAAGCAGACGATTAAACAAGACTGTGTGAGGCGGTCTAGTTACTAAGCTTGGATCCAGTAGAGCACAACAGACACACTGAAACAGCTTTCCTGATGAATACTGTGTGGTTGTTGTTGT
This sequence comes from Heterobranchus longifilis, assembly GCA_028570985.1. Classification (NCBI taxonomy): domain Eukaryota; kingdom Metazoa; phylum Chordata; class Actinopteri; order Siluriformes; family Clariidae; genus Heterobranchus; species Heterobranchus longifilis. The sequence goes on along the minus strand of JAOVVB010000018.1, from coordinate 4,748,588 downwards.
TGCCTCTATGACTAGCTTCACACACACACACACACACACCTGGCTCTCTGCGTCAGCTCTGCAGCAGTGCTCACTGCTTCCCTGCATATCCGGACCCCCCCATTCTTTTGGTTTAAACTCTTCAGCCTTTCTGCGTCACTCCCAATCCCCCCATTCCCCCTACCCCTTTTCAGTTACCTGCTCTGTTCCTCTAACTCTATCTTTGAGCCTCTGCAGTAAATGATGATTGAGCAAACACACTGAGGAGAAGGGCTGCAGAAAAGATGGTTATCCTGCCTCTACGTGTCCTGCATCCAGTATCAGCCCTTCCTCTTTTTTCTTCTTCTTCATCCTCTCCATCTCTGTCTCCTCCTAGTCACCCTGCAAGCATCTCACTTTCATCGACTCTCGAGTCGTCTCCCCATAACCCCTGATGATGGGCTGATAAACTTTTTGCTGTGTTCATTGGTGCCTGGCCTTGTGCATCAGCTGGCTCAGTTGGAGCTTTTTGAGAGCTGGGAAGGGAAGCTTAAAGACCAATCCAGTCTTCCTGCTTCCAATTCAATCCAGTCATTGTACCAAAACACTGATACACATCAAACCAGCCCAACCCAACCCAAGCACCTTTCTCCCTTCCATTCAGATCTAGTCATCCAAAACCCACCCCAAAGAAATTATTCTGTATAACCTGATCAAATGTACACATTCTATTCCAATCATCCTTCCCTTAACCCAGTTAATTAGTTCAATACAACTCCAGCTTTCTATACAACTTCTATATACTTTTCTGACACCATCCATCTATCTACAGTAGGAACCTCTGTAGTCCAACTACGGACTGTGGAGGCCAATTACCACTGTATTTATTCCCATTTCAAAACCATGGTAGAACCTCCAGTCAACATTCACACACCATGGGTAATTAATCTAATTAATTAACCTAATCTGCAAGTCTTTGGACCCACCAAGCACAGGAAGAACATGCAAACTCCATGCACTCAAACCCAAGGCAGGAATCGCAACCGGACCTTGCAGGGTGAGGTGACAGTGCTAACCATTAAGCCTGTGTCTATCCATCCTACCCATATCTCACCCCAATCTGACCAAGTACCTCCAAATCAGTCAAAGCCAATCCAAGAGACAGTTGAAGACAGTTATG
>JAOVVB010000018.1:4709483-4723740 GCA_028570985.1 Heterobranchus longifilis | reverse complement strand
AACATTTTGTGTGACAAACATGCAAAAGAATAAGAAATCAGGAAGGGGGCAAATAGTTTTTCACACCACTGTATGTTAAAGATTTATTTTTAAAAATTTAAAGTTTAACTGAATAGTGATTTTCATAATGATGTGCTCGTGTCAATCTGAAATGGCTGAGCATCCGTTCATCCATCTGATCAAATCTGTGTGATCTCTAAAAACATCAAAGGCCAAAGAATTTAAGAGCAGTCTGTAAGCCATTCAGAAACAGAACACACACATGTATCTGCCATAGTTGGGATCAATCGACCAATAGTCTCTGTTTAACCCACAAATTCAACGATCCAATCATTATAACTCCTCTAAAAACTATATCAAGGTAAATTTGATTATATGACTTTTAATGTTTCTCAATTTTAAAACTACTTTGTCACATCAGACAAACAATTTACAGACTTTGAAAATGGGAGGGGTTTTTTTCCTTATCTTGGTACGAGTTCTTTCAACCACTCGTAAATTTTTCTCCTGCCTAAGAGAAGAACAAAAATAAGAAAACGATGGTAAATCCCAGAAATGAATGGGTACGAATAAAATAAGTAAATATTGTGGATACGATCAAAGATAGGTGAAAATCTGTTCGTATATTGCTTCTTGCATGAGACCCATGATTTCTCAAAGCACAGCACAATCAAAAAGTAAAATAAAAAAATGTTAAAATTAATATAAATGAATATACATAATTTTAAAAAAGCATATAGATACTGTATACACTACCGCTTAAAAGTTCGGGATCACTTTTGGGATCATTTAGAAATTTTATTGTTTTCCAAGGAAACACACGTGACATTAGTCTGAATAGAAAATTTAACAAAAGAAGAAAAAACATGCTGACATTGTTAGAAATAATGATTTTGGTGGAAATGATGAATGTGTTCTTCAAACTTTGCCTTCATCAAAAAAAAAACACCTTTTTCAGCAATTACAGCCTGGCAGACATTCTAGCTGTCAATTTTTCAAGATAATCTGATGAGATTTCACCCCATGCTTCCTGGAGTATCTCCCACAAGATGGATTGGCTCGATGGAGTCTTTCTCCGTACCATATGGTCAAGCTGCTCCCACAACAGCTCAATAGGGTTCAGATCCGAAACTATTCTTTAATTGCAGCTAACTTTAATTGTTTGTGAAATGGATAAATTTTTTTGTGAATTGCATGAAAATGTGATTTTCTTTGGAAAACAAAGAAATTTGCAAGTGGTCCCAAACTTTTGAGCGGTAGTGTAAATGTACACTACCGTAAAATAGGTATAAAACATGTAAAATAATTATACCTAAAAAAAAAACATGGGAGGTGTATTTAATTAAATGCCACATCAAAAAGTGAGTCGATATAAGGTGTTGATTTTTTTTAAAGCACCATACAGTAACTGTGCTTACAGTTTTGTTAATAAGTTTAAAGTAAAAGTATTTTCCTATAGCTAATCATTATTTTATCTCACACACTACTAATGCACTTGGTAAAGGTTAAAATATAAATTGTTTAATTATAACGATCAAAAGGTTCCTAAATCTATTATATTATGTACAAATTCTTTCACGCCCTTAACTACTGTAGCTATAATCAACATATAATTCAAACTGAAGCCCTCTGGTTAAATCAGAAAGTATAGTTGTAAATTGTTTTCTGATAGTTTTGCTACTTTGCTTAAAGCAGATGATCTTTGAACAATAGGCCGTTTTCCTCCCCCACAGAAGTGCTATCAGGTACCTTCGACTTTAGCTAACCTCACTGTTTGCTCTTTTTAGGTGCAGGAAGGCAGGTGTGCTGAAAGACAATTGTGTCATCAATGTGTGTGCGTTGGGGAGAGTTAAGGAGTGGGAGGTGGTATGTGTCAGCAGCAGTGGTGATCGTGTTTCCTCATTAGTTGTGTTGGTATCAATAATTCAGTGCCGGGCCTTGTTGAGCTCAATGGGCCGATTGCTAATGTGCTGTCTACCCGCTGGGACTTTGGACCCAGCAGGACTTTAATGGATGTCATGATGAGAGGGTGAAATCCAAGAACAGGGATCTTCTGTCACCCCTGGCGCACTGCGTTTATGTGTTAAGATGCCAGATATGGCCGTCGATCGACAGGTGTGAGGATGGGTGGGTTAATCGGAGAAGGCGGAGGAGAGCACGATGAAGAGGAGGAAGTCTCTTCCATGCTTGAGTAAGCCATTATTTTGACCACTGTGGATTTGACAGCAGGACTTTATTGATTTTACTGTTAACAAACCTCTGTGTCAAATATTGGAGAATTTCTTAGAGAAACTGGACACTTGAAGAGTGGAAAACATTGTCTGGTCTTTTCTTCAAATGTTCCGTTTCCCCACTGTAACTTCAGATCCCTGAGTGGTGGAACCTGATGTAGCCCAAACATATTATCTGAATGTCCTGAATGTCCCTTCAGGTCATTATCTAATGATGTGAATGTCCTCATATGGAATTTTCTCCCAATTACATCGGCTATGTACCCTTGGTCTTCATCATATGATGATGGTTAGGTATAATTCTTTGGTCCAACCTATTTCTGTTGGAAGACATTGACTAAGGTCATAGTTATCAGGTGCTAATAAAGAGAATCAATGAGGAGAAAATGCAGTGTAGAGACCCAGTAGAGTCTGGTTTTCAAGATGTTCAAGGTTCAAGGTTGTATGCCTTCTAAAATGCTTTTCTACTTGCCATGGTTGTAAAGACTAAAAAAAGCTGCCATTTCAGAAGGGCTGCACCAAGTAAAGAAAACAACTATGGAGCTTTTAAATTAGTAGAACTGGGTTGAGAACCCTTCAACATATATAAAATAAAATAAAAAAACCATGTAAGGATAGTACTGAACTGTCAACTTTGGAAGAAATGTGGTCGGAAAAATGTGGTCATGAATGGAGGTCACTTAAATACTTGGTGAAGTTGCATGGTTAAAAAATATATAAAACCATACTGTAGCTATTTTTAATAGAAAAAAAGGCATTTCCATACACACACAGGATTGGGACTAAACAGCTATGAGGCCATAAGAAAACTACTTGTTAGTGAAACTAGACAGAAAAAAGGTAATTAGGGATTTGTTAGGAAGCAAAAAGATTGGACTTTGGAGCAATGAAAAAGTGTCACATGGTCTGATGAGTGCAGATTAAACCTATTCCAGTGTGCGGGATGTATGAAAGAAAGAAGGGAAGTGGATGAAGCAATGCGCCCATCACTCATAGTGCCCAATATACAAGTCTCTGGAAGCAGTGTTATGATCTGGAGTTGCTTCAGTTGTTCAGGTCTAGGCTCAACAACGTTATGTGGCAATAAAATGTCAGCAAGTCAGCTGACGACCTGAATGTACTGAATGACCAGATTATCACATCAGTGGATACAGGCATATTCCACGACTCAAATAGTATGGTTCTAGGAGCATGAAGAATCATTTTCACACCCGAGCTGCCCATCACATTGTGTGCTGTAAACAGTTGACTGAATGAAACCTTATAGTGTGCAACGTTTTTTTGGCCAGGCCATGTATATGCTTCCTTGAACCAGTCAGGTAATTCTTCTCTGTCTTCTTGTTTTCAGACTATTCACTGTTAAAATTTCAGGATATCCTCTGTTACTGAAATACTCAACCCAGCCTGTCTGTCATCAACAAGCGTTAATTGAACACTTTCAGAATTTAGTCCAACTAGACCTATATGATCAATAATTCTTAATACTGGGTGATAATGTAACACTGGGATTTTGCTTTGAATCACTGCATAGTCAAATGGATCTCATTTTGTCCCCATTCTGAAGGGTTGATGGTGTTGTTGTTTTTTATAGCTGAATCTCAGGATGTGTCCCTGCTTGGATTTATGCACCACACTGTCGCCACGTGTTTCTCTGATTGCATGAAACTAAGCACCTGAAGTTACATAATGGATTTTTTATTGACTCTGGTGCATTAAGTCTGGATCTCTGCATTGATTTTAATTGTCTGAATAATCATTGGCTTTTTCTCTTTTTATATCCATTATCCAAAACTGTGTGGGCTGGTTCAGTGATAGCTACAGATGCACAGCAGGCCTGGAGTCCTTCCCAGGGAAGTCAGGGCATGGGACACCCTGAATGAGATGCCAACTCATCGTAGGGCAAAGACACACTCACACACACACACTTACACACCCAGTCATGCATTTCAAACAATTTGGAAATGCCCATCAGCCTTTAACCCATGGACTGTGCTGGCGGGGATCAAGAGTACCCAAAGGAAACAAAGCGTGGAGGGAACATGTAACACAGACCAGAGGCAAGCGCTTCCCAACATTCAGAATATTATTACTGTTTCTATTCACAAATACAGTATCAGAGTATGTGATCAATGTGAAATTAAGGGCTAAAAGTTAGAAGAGCAAGTCTCCTATGTGCATGTAGTCAGAACAGGCTGTAGCAAACAACAGTAACTTGAGAGAAAAAAGGTGAAGACAGAGAACAGAATCGGGTGCTACATTTGTGATCCCTGGCACTCCATGGAAAAGAGTGAGAGAGAGAGTACATTATATGTCCACTAAAAGCCTTGTGCAAGGCTGAAGCTGCACTGCGACACAAGAGAAAGGACCTTCACTTATGTCCCTGAGTGCTCATCATTATCTGCAACTAGACTGATATAATGTGCTCTGATGTGATGCTGTAATAATGGTGTGAAGGCACACTGCTGCCCTCTGCAGGTACGCCCAAGGTAACCACAGACACACACACACACACACACACACACAAAGCACAAACACAAATGGGTTTTCTTTATTTTTGCCATTTCTTCAATGTGAATATTTAAAAGTTATATGGGGAAAAAAAACTTATTTTAGATTTTATAATGTAGGCGTAATGAAAAAATTACAGTTTGCCACACTCTTGGCCATTTCCTACCCAGCTTAATGAAGTCTCTGAGCACTGGTGGGTTGAAACATATGCACATTCACTACATATTAATATTTCTGTCTTGTTGTCAATGAATATACAGTGATGTGCAAAAGTCTGAAGCCCCCACCCAATTTCTTCATTTCAAATTCAATTAGATGATGTATAATAAATTAAAGAAATGAGAACAATGGTTTTACTGCAACTAAAGATGCAATTTAAAAAAAACAGTTGTTTATGTAAGAACCTTAGCAGAAACCTCATTTCCCCTCTCATCCATTCCAACCGCTTCAACATTATCCGTTTACTAATCACCAGCCTGATCATCTCATCTGCACCTGCTTCTCACTGGTTCATGCGTTGTGTCAAAAATGTGTATAAATCATAATGATGAGATTGTCCCTAATGAGAAAGCTAAAGGCGATGGTGACGGTGGCAAGGAAAAACTCCCTGAGATGGTGATATGAAGAAATCTCGAGAGGAACCAGACTCAACAGGGAACCCAGCCTCATTAGGGTGATATCAGATAGCAGGAATTGTTTTGCAGACATACTGTGTGTTAGGCAGCTGGAAGTTCAATATAACAGAAGATGTCTAAGTTAACATGGAGTCCAGTTCAGCACCAGGATGAGTCAGACAGGTGCAAAGGGCAGAGGGGGTCTGGATCACTGGGAGCTCAGGAGCAGCATATGTAGCTCCAAACCATCACGGTTCATAGGTCACTGTGTGGCTTAACAAACAAAAATAACTTCCTGTGAAACTTCCTGTGAAACTGTTCAGGTACAGGGACTGGACTGAAAATGAAAGGCAAAAAAGTCTTTCAGGAAACCTGGAGAACTATTCCTCAAGGCTACATTAAAAATGAAAGAGAAATATAAAGTCGAGGGGTGGCCTGAGATTTTTACATTGTACTGTATATCTTTATCTTTTATAGCTGTTTTGTATATTTGTCTTTTTAACTGTCTATCATTGTCTGTAGACCCAGAGGAACAATGCACAAAAATAAATAAATAAATAATACATTTAAACAAATTTGAAACAAATTGTCTCAGTATGACTTTGTTCTATAATTTATTATCAAGTATATATATATTGTGTTTGTCATAACCATTTTAATAAATTCTCAGACATGATTTCTATCCATATGCATGATGCTATTGTTATGGTCTCTTAAGAAAGCCAACATCTGCATTTAAATAAAATGGCAACACTTTGCATTCAGCTTGCCTTAAACAACATCAATTATTAATGCATTATTTACATTATAAAAGAAAATGTGTAAAATGTAGTGTATACAGGACATTTATAGCAGGGTACTACAATATATTTATAGGTACAATCCAGTACATTTGCTTATTTTGGTTGATTCTTTGACTCCAGATTGATCTAGCTAGCTTTGTTAAACTTTCAATAGTACAATATTTAATAGACTTGTACTGTATGTATGATGTATATAGTGGTGTTCCTCTCTACTGTGTCCACAAGAAGAAACATTATGTGGTGTGAGACAGCAAATGACAGACCTTATGCTTAAAAATGCCACTCTGCCCACACAGTCTTAACACATCCTGACTATTTAGGGATTTGCGCTTCTGGTAAAGGGCACCAATTACCATGAGAATTATGGTTTATTTATATATCTGTTTTTATATGTCATAGACAGCTCCCTCCATTACCATCCACCATCCTCTAATGCGATGCAAGTGGAGAGCCACAGAATTAAGCTTGGAGGAGCTCCAGGCTGGAAATCAACTCCAACTACCTACTGACATGGCCACACGAGCACCCACCTGTCTGGACATAAACCAGACATGGAGACAGCATAATAACTGGCATGGATGACAAAAGGGTGTGTAAAAGAAGATTAGTGGTGAAAGTTCTATTCTAGATCAGGACATTATTCTTAATAAGCACTGTTATTTTTTATTTGAGCAATGTCGCTCTCAGGTGCCAAGTTAAGTGGATACTCTTGCAAAGGGTTCTTCGAGGATACTGTGGCTGGTCAAAGGTTCCTAACTTTTTAATGGTTTGATAGAAAAACTCACTAGTGTATGTTTGAGTCTATAAGCCAGTGATTTTTGTTTTGTTTTTCGGATATGTCCACTTTATAAGGTACCCTACACTTCCATGCCGTTATCTAATCAGCCAATCCTTGTATAAAGACTGATGAGTGTGAAATTCCCCAAAGAATAGGAGTTCTCACTTATATAAAATGCAAACCAGTCCATGTATTACCAAAAACCATACCATGTTTGTAGGCAAAAAAGATCACACTTTTACGTCATGCTGATGTTTGCCATGAAAATTAACTGAAGCTCTTGAACTGTACAGGTATCTGCACAATGTACAGGTGTTCCTATTAAGGTGGCCAGTGACTATATTAATCAGAATTTCTTAAATATATAGCCACACCTGGGTCTAATATCCTAATACTCATTCTTACACCTCAACTAAATAAGATATTTTATTAAAAAGAAATAAAAATAAAGAAATGATATCTATTATTTAATCCCACTTCTAGATATTTATCAAATGTTAAGTATGTAATTGCACTTGAGTGTTTATCTATTTAAAAAGTCAACTATTTAAAAAGTTATAAGCCTAAAATAAAATGTCTACAAATAGACCGAATAAGTTTATTGCCATCTCTTAGTGTTCTATCACTGTGTTGTAAGTGAGAGATAAAATATTTAGGAGCAAGCCGTTAGGGGAAAAGTAATAATGACAATAGTGCTTAATATAAATATAAACCATCCTGATGTTGAACTAAGCAATTTGCTTACTAATTAATAAATAATGTTATATTTTTATGTTAAAAGTTAATGTTGTGGACCACATTAAAAAAATTCTTCAAAGTTTTGCATATACTGTAGTTCCCATTATCATATCAGCGATAAAGTGTTCTTTTCACACCAGACACTCTCTCTCTCTTTTTTTCCCCTTCCCTAAATTTTCAAAATGCAACATTCTTTATCTGAACCTATTTATTTCTATACTTTGAATATGTGCTGGGTCTGCCCTAAAATAATCATCAATCTAATAATCATATATCATCATTTTTAATTTAGGGATATTAAACATGTCTTAGTGGTTAGCACTGTTGCCCTGCACCTCCGGGGTCCCCGGAGGGTTCGATTCCCGTCTCATTTCTCTATTGCCCACAATGAGTGGGTGAGCGTGTGCCCTGCAGTGGATTGGCACCCTGTCCAGAGTGTACCCTGCTTAGTGCCTAGGCTCCTGGTTTCCTGCAACCTTGTACAGGATAAGCAGTATCAAGAGTAAGAGTGAGTGAATCTAAATTGGTTGCACTGTGTTTAGTGGTAAGCACTGTTACATCACAGATTCAGGGTTGGGGGTTTGCATCTCTCCTTCAGTCTGTGTTGGGACTTTGCATGTTCCTCCTGTACTTGGTGAGTTTCTTAGAGCTACACGTACAGTCCATGTGGGACATGCATTATAGGCTAAATAGAATTTACGAATTGCTCATGGTGTATGATACAGCATGGTGTGTGTACGCGCACATCTGTGCCTTGATGGGTTGGTACCATACTAGGGAATTCCCTGAGACCCCTGGATGGGCTTTATGCCCCCTGTTGCCACACAGTATAGGTAGTACAGCTAATAGATGGATGGCTCTTAATGTTTATAAAAATAAATCAATTAATTTTGAGCTATAGGCAAACATATGATTAAAAAAACTATTTGACAACGTTGTTGCTGTCTAACTCAATTGGCATCTGCCAAACAAGTATCCATAATCACCTACTACAGTACAAGATACCCCCTAATAACTCCTAAGTGTTAATAATGTTTACAAAAACCACAAAACTGGTGCCACATCACTTGGATTAAAACAGTGAAACCTTACGCTTAACCAAACATTCAGGCAGCTATAGCAGGTTTTGAAGAGCGGTGCTTCCGCAGCACTGAGACAAACTGGAACGTGCCATGGAAGAAAGCCAGAGGATTTGGGGCAGCTCTAGGAGGCTTCCCTGCCTGGTCTGCCTCTGTGTGTATAGCAGGATTTAAACGGGAGTATGGAAGATTAAACACGGGCACTGGTTTAGACTGTCATCCGGAAACTGGATACATTATTTTATTTCTAGGGATTGAGGCCAGTTTAAATCCACTGACATGTCTTTCATCACCATGTCCATCATTATTATTACCCTCTCCGGCTCTCTCTCTCTCTCTCTCTCTCTCTCTCTCACTCGCTCTGACATTCTTTTGGAAGATTTATTAGCACAGTACTGAGCTTTTTAGCTAGGGAAATTCAACTACTAAATGTTAAAATACCATTTTATTTCATATTGTATAAACGTAGTGTCAGGAATACATTCATGTGAAATGTCACATATCACAAGCATGTGCTAGACAAGACAGTCAACAAATGCCATGGAAAGGAGGGTCAAGCTGTAAAACTCTATTTCTAAGTCACATGTGAACTATTTTGGCTGCAGTTTTCACTTGCAACAGAAGTACACGGTCACTATCATGCATAGTGTTCTGTCTAACAGTACAATTATCTTTAAAAAATAAAAAAGCATCACGTTAAAGTGTCCTGAAGTTGAATTAAGAAAGTATCTGATTAAACTACGGTGACCAAGAATCATCAACTGCAGACCGCCATTCTGATGCGGACCCAGAGAAGTACAGTATTTAATTAAGTATAAATCCAATAAAGCACTCAACATCTCCTGTAGCAGACGTGAACAACATATTAAAAAAATGTCTGTAGTTTAACAACTCTGCTGTTGTGGTTAATGTATTTATGCAAATTATGTAGCTTAAGGCAGCTCATTAAGAAATGAATGAGACATGTTCCCTTTACTTTCTTATCCTGTCTGGTGTGATTAGTGACGAACAAAACCCTGAACATGTTTTTTTCACAATTTGTTTGCATTTTTTGGTGTGGGGGTTGGTTTGTGCACAAGATACAATTTATTCCCACTTATTGGTTAATTTGTGCACATGAGATAAATTTTTTTCTCACATATTTGTTTACTTGTGCACAAGAGACTTGGTTAACGTGTATGCAATATTTATACAAGTAGGTGCACAAGATACAATTCAATCATTGATTTGAGATTTACAAATGCTCCTATATTTTGGCTGATTTTGTGCACACAAGATTCGCACAACCCTCATACGTACACTACAAGCAATTTGGAAATGCTAATTCACCTAATCTGCAAGTCTTTGGACTGTGGGAGGAAACCCACCAAGCACAAGGAGAACATGCAAACTCCATGCACACAGACCCAAGGTGGTCTGGGAATCGAGGTGTCGAGGTGGTCTGGGAATCGAACCCAGACCCTGGAGGTGCAACCTGACAGTGCTAACCACAAGATACAATTTGTTTAAAATTTGAAGGTTTGTTTAACCAAGAAGTTAATTTATGCACATAATACAAATTTGTTCCCGAGATTTTTTGTTATTGTTGTTTATTTATTTATTTATTATTGTTAATTCACATGAACTTATATATATATATATATATATATATATATATTCCTACATTTTGGTTATTTCTTGTACACAGAGTACAATGTGTTCCTACATTTTAGGTAGTTAATGGATGCACAGTGGATACAATATGTTCAGATTTTTGGTTAGTTCATGTGCATGAGGTACAATGTGTTCCCACTTTTTTGCTTAATTTGCGTGTCCAAGATAAAAATTTCTTCCTACATTTGGTAATAACTTTTAAAGATGAGTAAACTGAGACGTTTTGTTTATTCTTTTCTCCATGAGTCCATCCCTTTAGTCAAATTGACCTGTCTTGTTTATAGCTATAAACTAATCACCAGTGGTTAAGCGATAAGGTAACTGGTCTTGTTATCCAGCCAAACCTTTATCAACAAGGAACTTAATGTAACCGGATAAAATTTTTAACAGAATGCCTCAGCTATACACAGCTCATGCATGTGATGTACATTTCACAAGTACCTTCTAGTTCTCATCTTTTTATCTCACTCATGAAGCGACTAGTCTGGATTCTTTTAGTCAAAAGGCCCAGTGTATGTTCAGTGTGATCCTGCATGCATCACTGGTCGATCAGCAAGACCCTGTGTTCTGGCATAGATATGGTGAATTTAGAGTCTGCACACTAAAAGGTCAGAGGAGCGGCCCAGCTTTATCCACATCCATCGGGAGAATGTAAATGTGTGAAACTAGAAAGTTTCCAATGGAGAAAATGCATAGAGGTATATGATTTTAGGGAAAAATGACAAAAAAATGCAGTGTTGGATTGAAACAAGGGTTACTGGGTAAATTGGTCGGTTACATGTTTTGAATGTGAGTATATCTTTTGAATTCATAGGGCAACCCATCATATTATAACTAAGACATTTTATACTTAATTTGATACAGTGCTGGTTCGCTGCCTGTTACTCTGCAATAAATTCTGCTATTTATCCTGGACAAGAAATAAAAAAAAAACTAACTAGCTAATCAAAACAATAAATCAATCCATAAACAGATTTGTGATAAATAAATAAAAAAACTTTTTTTCTTATATGTTTGTTTCATGAAACAAATAATACAAATGTATAATAAGCATTGTAAGCATTTCACTGCATATCATACTGTATCTGGATGTGTATGTGAGGAATAAAAATGTGAATTTTATAACCATTTTACACATTAATGCTTAATTGCCTATATAACATTTCTTTGAGATATGCCAGATTTTTATTATTTTCCTTTTTTTTGAGAAATTTGCCCTTGAAAAGAACAGAGTCAGTATGTCTGGCACATGAGGATCAGTTTGCATGGTGGTGCATGATCACACTAAAATTAGAATATTGATCAGGAATGGATATATATGCACATTTCCTCTGCAAGAAACCGGAAAACTGAATGAGGTTTTATATTATCATGATGTGAAAGTCACATGAAATTTAGTTCCACAGCCTTCGTAAGTGTCTCTGCTAGGTCTGTCTGTGGGGAGAATGTTGATGTTGACTGTCACTCTCTCACACACAGACACTAATTTCACACCTTTGGCCAAAGACAGAGGAACTCCTCATGCCTCAAAGACTATTAATTTCTATGAGCTAGATTGCATTATAGACACACACAGACACACACACACACACACACACACACACACACACATACCATACGACTGCATCCATAACTGACAACAGATAGAAATGCATATAATTAATTAATTATTGATTTTAATTATTTATTTATTGTTTTTTATTTATTAATTTATTATTATTATTTTATTTTGAGAAAAAGAATCAAAGACTTAAATGCAAAAATAATCAACATTTTATGTATTTTTAAAGACATTAAAAATATTTCCTCCATAACCATATAAAGTCCATAAAAATCTAACAATATATTTAAGAGCCAAACCAGCATGGACTAGAATAATTTATATTTATGAGTCAATTTATGTTCAGGATTAAACAGCTATAAATGTCTCTGCTCATCAGTTTAATAACCTTTAATGACCTCTTGGTCAGTGTGAACTCAGTGTGCCATTACCCAGCCAAACAGTTATGCATTAGGTTAAGGTGACCACAGATCTAAAGGTATTAAGAAAAAAAAAGGAAGCAACCTTTCTCAAAATGTTACTCCCTGATGGTAATCCAGGTCAGAAAGGGATTTGTTCAGACCACAGGACAGCAAGTGCTGTAAACCCATAATATCTATCATGTTACCTACTATCTGTTTATGTCTTGAATGATGTATAGCTTGCGTCATCACATCAACACTTCTAAAAATAATTCAGTTTTAGCATGTGTTTAAGGAACATACTGTAAAAGTGCAGGACTGTTAGGAATAATGAATCACTAAGCAATTGTGTTTCAACAGTAAATGTAATTTAAACCACACTTCTAAATCATATTTCATGGCTTAAAATTTAATTTGCAACGTTAAAAATTTAATTTGCTATGTCAAAATAGATATTTTTTTATTTGGTAGTAAACAGCAAAAAAAAAAAAAAAAACTTATCCAGGCCTACCTTTATTGGGAATAAATGGATGTCCTTACCTGAGCCCCACATTAAACTCTCTTCCTCTGCTTCTTCCTTTCCTCTTTATCACATCCGCAGCAAATTTGGTGTTAAAGTCCAAAGTCCTTTCTGTCATGAACAAAGCTGATTGCCAAAGATATCTTACAGCACCCTGATCAAGAGCTATAACAGATGAATAGGATGATTCTTAGGAGTTACCTCCAAGGGAAAGCCTGGCTCTGTCTTGGACACAGCAGGTTATGTTTGCAGAGGCACAGGCCATGCGGTGAAAGAAAAAAAAGAAAAAAAAAGAAGCAAGCAAACACATCGACCCCTCGCGTCCCTCCCTTTGGCCCTCCTCTTGATCTCACCACACTGAGAATACAGAACAAGTGCAAGAGATTCCTGAAGCTAATCACAGCAGAACCTTAATAAGTGAGGACAACTGTGCCTGTAGGGAAGAGGAGGGGCGAGAGATAGATAGGGAGCAAGTGATAGGGTGAGAGAGCAAGGCGACGTGCGAGAGTCAAGTGTCAATGATATAAGAGATATACACAGAGACATACAGCACATGGAGGCCAAGAAACATAATTTGAGCAGAGGAGACATAACACCCCTGCAGTGCCTACACAGGTTTTAATCTTTCTTCTCAAATCATTTCGTCTCTTGATTACATTCTCAGCGTCCTAAAAGAGCCAAGACAGCATTATAAACATGATGACCTACGAACACATGTTAATGTTATAATACTCTCACTAAACATATTGGTACAGTATACATTTATAGAGAGCCATTAAAGTTTATAGGTAGATAACTGTTTTTATCAATTGTTAGCAAAATGGATCAGAAGTTGTATCTGAAATATATTACAGCATCAATGCAAAACACATTCAGCCCTAGTTTACATAGTGCATTATGTTAACCATAGACACACTTTTTTCCGGTCAGGGTACTCATTCACACTTCTAGCATAGCTGATTCGCAAACCTGCTTGTTTTTTGGACCGTAGGAGGAAACTGGGGAACCCAGAGGAAACCCAAACATGAATATCGAGAGATCTTTTGAAATGCCACACTGACAGTAACCTGAGCTCAGGATCAAACACAGGACTCTGGAGCTGTGAGATGGCAACACACTTTGCCAACTTCTCATGGCTAAATTTAGGGTACTATATTTATAAATGTTTTGTAATATTGTGTCTGCACGATTGGATAAAAAAACAAAAACAATAAAAACATGTTGTGATTGCAATTTAAACTGTGATATGCAGATATTATATGTACCACACTGTACTCAACATATTTATCTAAGATAACTGCAGGCTAATGAGCACAAATGATCTGTTGTAGAGAATGTTTGCCAATATTTATTTATCACCTTATACAGTAT
>JAOVVB010000018.1:4684198-4700527 GCA_028570985.1 Heterobranchus longifilis | reverse complement strand
TGCGTGCACAAATAAAAACACTTATCTGTCGGGATTTATTTTTACTTTTTGAAAGGTAAAGTGCAGGTTAATTTACTTTATTTTAACTTGATATTTTGTGTTAATTATTTTTATGTATTTATTTTTTTGGGCTGTGGAATGAATAATTTGAGTTTCCATTATTTCTTATGGGAAAATTTGATTTACCAGTGTTTTGAAATACAAGCCCACTTCCGGAACGAATTATGCTCGTAATCCAAGGTTATAATGTATATTAAATCAAAAGACCTGGGGTACTGGAACTTCCCGGTCCTGGGTACAGAACATTAGGGTTATTCTTATTATTATTTATTTATTTACTCATTTATTTTTTATTATTAAAAAGCACTATCTGAAAGCACATCCATAATGTTATACTGTATATCCAATCCTGCAGGAGGGGTTAGGGATAAGGGTGTAAGCATTAGGTATTGGAAATGGACTATAATCTGGAAGTGCTTGCACTGGTTCCTAGTAGGGATGCAGGCGTTTGGCTGGGGACAGGACACCGAGGGCCTGGTGTCTCCATAATTATAAAAATTAAAAAAAAAACACTGAAGGACATAGTGTGTTTTGAGGTCAGAACTGAAAGAGGGTGAGAAGCTGGGGTGAAGTGGGTCAACGGGAGCTAAATAAACTTTACAGATAATGACTATAGGATTACATGCTAGAACCAAAGACACAGGCAAACACACTGTGCAATCAATCAATCCATACAAACCTCGACTGCATTGCTTCCGGTCTTGTCGTAAAAATCATGGTCTCCTGCAAATCACAGATAGAACTATAAGATTAGGTTTTAATCCATTTAGTCAGTCTTCTCCATGTGTGTGTGTTTGCGTGTGTGTGTGTGTGTGTGTGTACCTGCAGGAGATATCGGTCTCGAATGCATGTCCAGCTGGCTGTCATTGTTCTGAGCATTTGTTCTCACCGCCTGCTGCCTCTCTAGTTCCCCTGAAATACACCCCCCGCACACACACACACACACACACACACACACACACAGGTTTATCATGACAGCAGCTTTTCTCCAAGAGAGTGTGCTTTAAAAACACACTTCATGTAACTGACATTACATTCGATACGGATCTGTTCCATTTCAGCCACTTCGGCGATGCTCTCTCGAAGATCCTCCACGAACTTCAGCAGCTCCTCAGAACTCTGCGAGCAGAAACTCACCACCTGCTTCTTCTCCGACGAGAACGGAGACAAGATGGTGATACCGTGAGGGTAGTCTGTGAGAGAAAATGCACGATACATTAATAGAATTCCAATTCCATATGTGATGTTTCATAGTTTTCAAATCTCCTGTATTGAGTATGACTTTAAGTGGGAACTTAAACTTATAATAGAATAATTAGAATAGAATAAAGTGGCTTGCATAAGTACTCACTTCCATGAATGTTTTCCCATTTTGTAGTGTTACAACCTAGAAATCGATTTTCTGGGATTGTACGTAGTGTATCCTTCCAAACATTTAATTATATCTGTATAGCACTGTGACGGCAGGCCTACAGCCAGCGTCTCTTCTCATCTGCCTGCTCCTCGATCCACAAAAAAAAACCAAGAGCAAAGCCTTCATTCAGCACCAAGGCCAGCTCTGATCATTTGCGCAGCAATAATCCCACGGTCATCGCTCAGCCATAAAAGGACCTGCATGCCCTGGGTGCGTAACTTATGGTCTTCTCCCTCCTATTATATCTCAGCAGACTTGGATAGCTCTCTGGCCTACAATAAATCACCTAGAAGGGGCTGTCACCAAACCACAACCGCCTCCTGCGACTTCAGCCTCAGCCACCGGCTGTCATCGAATAACCTTGACCAAGAGACCCCCCCCCAACTCTTTAAATTAAACTAGTTTCTCCTGATTCTCACCCCCCTGTGTCTGTCTTCTGGCCTGCCCCGCTTAGAGAGTTTGACAAGATCTTTTAACAATGTGGTAAAACTGTGGAAATTCTGGAGAAGCTGGTGAGATCCACTGCTCAGATGGGAGAAGCTGTTGACAGGACAACTCCACCAAGCTGACACATGATGGAGACTTGTGGAGAAAGTTTCTCCAGGTCTATAAGACCAAAATTGAGCACTGCTTACTGCCCTGAGAACACCATCCCACAGTGATTCGTGGTGGTTGTAGTGGCACATGGGATGTCATCCCTGGCCCTTTGGGTGAAAATGTGCAAAAGATCAAGCCACTGTACAAGCCAGTGTAATAACCAAATATGGAATAATGCTTTTTTAAATTTGGATTTCAAATGCACGACCATATGCAAACTGAAAGTATATGGTAATATATTATGTAACTGGCCAGGAATAAACACATCGCCATATGGGTTCCATCTCCATATGCGGAATATACAGCTGAGTGAAATCCAAATCCAATGTGTAAATATAAATATCTATATATATAAAAGTCAACGTGGCTATGTATGTATTGTATGTATGTTCCTTTTAGGCTGTTTCATGCTTTGAGGAATCTGGGCCAAATGTGGCACATATATTTGTCATTCCACTGGTCAAAATACTGCTATGGTTTCATCCCCTAACACTTACTCATTTTCAAGAAAATACTGATTACGGGGGCGGCACGGTGGTGTAGTGGTTAGCACTGTCACCTTGCACCTCCAGAGTCTGGGTTCAATTCCCGGCCAGGCTCGACTCCCGTCTCTGCGTGTATGGAGTTTGCATGTTCAAACCCCCTGTGCTTGGTGGGTTTCCTCCGGGTACTCCGGTTTCCTCCCACAGTCCAAAGACATGTAGGTTAGGCTAATTCGCATTCTCAAATTGCCCGTAGTGTGCGAGTGTGTGAGTGTGTGTGTGTACCCTGCGATAGATTGGCACCCTGTCCAGGGTGTACCCTGCCTTGTGCCATAAGCCTTCTGGGATAAGCTCCAGGTCCCTGCGACTCTGAATACAGGATAAAGCGATATAGAAGATGAGTGAGTGAGTGAGAGTGAGTGAGTGATTACCAGATGGCTTTACCACATATTACTACAACATTCCCGCGTACATGTTGAATATCACCGCTCATTTTCAAGAAACTTGACACTACTTAGTGAATATTCTGGGAGAAGCAGAAAAGTTAGGAGCAAAATAAAAACACCTCCCAGAACTACAGTAGGGACATATAATCTATTTTTTCAGTGAGTGTTAAACTGACTGCAAGATCCAAGGGTTATTTTTTTTAAATTGATAGACTTTAATTAATCCGAGGTCTCCCTGTTTCTCTCACAGGCAGTTTTATGTTGCATGCTCAAGCTCAATTTTTGCAACAGTTGGCCAAACAAAGAATATAGTATATCGTCTAAGTATAAGTATTCAGTAGGAATTTTAACTGCAGCCCTTGAAACCCTTTTCTAAAATTAAAGTCAGTAAATTAGTAATAAAAGTATGAAAAACACAAGGAAATACAGTACTTTATCTTACCATCACATGTTTCATCACATGTTTCATCACTATGAAAAGCCCGGGCAACGCCGAGTACTTTGGCTAGTAGAGCTATAAATCTGTGTATGGTTATTATATCAGCTTTATGTATAGGTGTATATGTAGGGTATTAAACACACACTTACACTCATTTTCAAACATGTGGAACTGCATCCCTAGCAGGCCCATGGCTTTACAGAACACGTATGTCGCTGCTGCCTTCTTCTTAGGACACAACTTCAGTATCTACCAACACACAGAACACACACTTATTGATGTAGGTTCTTATGGCGCAGTGTTCAAATGGCAAGCCAGTAAGCCATTATCTAAGCCAGTATCTAAATGACTGTAGAGTTACAGTGAGATTTGTCTTAAGGATAATATTAGACAATGTAAGCATTAACTGTGCGTACAAAAAATTGAAAGATTGGCAAATAAAGTGATCTATATTGGCTGAGATGTTTGTTTTTGGAGAAAAATAAATAGATCACCAACAGTTTTCAGCTCATTTATATATAAATACTGTATATATTCCTTAGTTTCTAGAGAAACTTCCCTAGTGCACCATTTTCTTGACACTTGACAATATGTTAACACAAGCTGTTTTTTTTGTTTGTTTGTTTGTTTGTTTGTTTGTTTGTTTGTTTTCATTCTCCCTCTCTGATTTATAATGCAGTACAGTAGGTGAGTAGAGAAATTAATTTCTCAGCAAGGTTTGAAAAATCTTTCTGACTTGGCACAACTGAGCTAAAGCTGAAAAAATTATATAATGCTTAAATAGTTCATATATATAAAGAGTTTATATTTAAAGTAATATAACGAATCGATGCTTCAAGTAATATTAATATTAATAGTATAAGTACAATATATATTATTATTGTGAGGAACGTTACAACAAAAAATTATATACTATATATAATTTTTATTGTAAAGTGTGTATATATATATTTTTTCTTTTTTTTGACATAAACTTTTATGTATATAAACTATCAGCCAAAAGTTTGGACACACCATCTAACTCCATGGTCTTTCCTGATTTTTATTTCTTTCTACACTGTAAAACAATGCTGAAGGCGTTTATCCAAAATATGAAAATACACAATAATCTCCCTTGAACAGCTGATATTGAGATGTATATATATATTCATGCTCTGTAAACCCTTCATAACGGCTCTAATCTGAGGTGTTAATTGGTGATTTCTGAGGCTGGTGACTCTACTGTTAATGAACTTCTCCTCTGCAGCAGAGGTCAGTTTTGGTCTTGTTTTCCTGTGATGGTCTTCATGAGAGACAGTTTCATCATGGAGCTTGATGGGTTTTGCAAATGCACTCGACACAATACTGTTCTTGTGAGAACTGTTTCAGATGAGCTGACTTTCATGTCTTAAAATAACAACTGACTGTTGCTGTTGTTATTGTTACTTAATTCTTTAATTCCATATGTGTTATTTCATGGTTATGAAACTACAGTATTGTTTTAGAATGTAGAAAATGAATCACTAAACAACAACAACAACAAAAACAACAGTAAATTGGAAGGTGTGTCCAGACCTTCGACTTGTACTGTATCCTGTTTTTGGAAAATAATTAACAGTAACTTTTTAACCATTTCAGCAATTAATCTAATTCATTTGAATTTAAACTACAGTATTGTTAAGCAATTGTCATATGTTGAAATTGAATTTAAGGACGTCATTAAGCGTCAGTTTAATTTATTGGTCAGTTTAAAACATTGGTATTTATTGGGACAGGAATACGATTCTATTTGTGTTGCGATTCTGTAAGTATCACGATTGTATAAACATCCTGCTTTGATCTTACTTTTTTTCAGATTTTGTTACAATTCTAAACAAACTTATGTAAAATTATTTGATATAAGTAATAAGTAAACAAACTTATAATATCTAGTTATATATTATATAAAATATAACTGATATAGCAAATCATTTTCACAGAATGTTTTGCTGTGTGACTAGTTTAAAGTGTGCCACCTGCAGGATTATAGAGGGACAGCAACAACAACGCCGCAAATGTAAACATTTATACATAAAAAAAATATATTTATTTAAAAAGTATCGATTTGGAGTCAGTGTTGCGATACCTGAATCACAACACACAATAATCATGATATATCACAGAATCGCATTAATAATTTTCTGATAAATTTCCGTAACCTTGTGTTCTGACCCTGTGACGTCACACGGTAAGAAATGGCGGTAAACCAACACGTGAGTTAAAGATCACTTTCCCATCAGACATGCGTCCTGTAAAGGAGACGCGCTTCACTGGATTTCTCGCTCTCACTATCTGGCTAATTAGATGGAAAGTGCAGAATATTAAGACTGTAGGGGACAGAAGGCTGCCTGGAGGACAAGTTGTCCAATTTCCCCCGTCTCACTCAGGTGTAATGCAGTCGTATCGCTAACCATTAACCTTGAACCAAACACTGCTGCCCTGAACGAAACAAAAGACACGAGTTAAATAAATCATGCACACACACACACACACACACACACACATATCAAATCAGATGCAATACATAGAGGTTTATTCCGCTTTCATAATTCGCTAGAAATAAAGTGATCAATTTTATGCGCTGGAATGAATAGTGATCAATTTTCACACAGCTTACACACATTTACACAAAAAACAAATGATTAAAGTACAAACACAAATACAGTACTGCTGTACATGCACACACACACACACACACACACACACTGTACACATCCTGGCTCATTGAATGTAAAGAAATGGACATTAATAAGTAATGGGGTGAATTTAATTCTTACTCAGTCAGTGTGTAAAACAGATACAGTAGGTCAGAACACACACACACACACACACACACACACAGCACACCATACACATGTGATGGATTTTGTGTCCATCACAAAATCACCCTGCATATGCTGTACCCCTCGGTGTGTGTGTGTGTGTGTGTCTGTGTGTGTGTGTGTGTGTGTGGATGTGTGTGGATGTGTGTGTGTGTGTGTGTGTCTGTGTGTGTGTGTGTGTGTGTGTGTCTGTGTGTGTGTGTGTGGATGAGTGTGGATGCCAAAATACTGTATATAAATGCACAAATGATTTCTTTACTAGATATATTCCATATATTTCAGCCAATTTCTTTTCCTCTCTCTCTCTCCAGAAAGTTGACCAGAGAAATCGTTCCCACACGTTCCCTCTGCAACAGTCGGTGTGTCGAGTGTGTCTCAGACCCTCAGCAGGCGGCCGTACTTGGCCCATTTTTTTCCCTCTATTAAAATAGCAGGGACATATAAATAAATAAATAAATAAATAAACAAACAGTCTGCTTTATGATTATTTTAATTCTTATGTCTGATGGAAGACTTGGACATGACAGTGATATCCCGGGAGGCCTACACACTCCTGCTGCTGATTTAAAGCGAGTTCACGCTGGAAGTGTTAATTAACACTCTGTATCACGATACATGCTTTCATCCTTGTTTTTCTGCACATGTACAGTATACTGATAGTGTCATTCATCCGGCCCAAGCATTAACTGCTTCTCTCTCTTTTTTTTTTTTTTTTTTAAACTTCACCCTGAATTGGTTTCATATCAATATTTATAATCGATGCAGGATCTTCGAGATCTCCGAGATATCTTTTACGATGAAATTCTAAAATTTATGAATATATGGGTCTGTTTTCAGGCCCTGCGTTATCGATAATGCCGTTTAAGACCCTTAAAACCCAAGTGGCACATATCTGTGCCGGCAACACAGCATAGTCAATCATATTGCATATTCTCAGAGACAATAAATATGAGGGGCTTCTGACATCAAACTGGGTTTTCGGATAGATAAAAAAAAAATCAGCATTACTTTTATAATGTGTAAAGTTTACTACTACTGAAATATAGGAATGATGTCGCAAAAATGCACTCATTTTATTATTATTTTATTTATTATTTTATTAGCATATTATTATTATAATTTTTTTTTTCAAAGAAACCACCAAAAACAACAATAAAAACATGTGATCATGTGTATCTGTGCTATTTCTTTGCCTGTGTGATTTATTATTTTTTTTTCTTTTTTGCTCAGTCATGTTTGTATAGTCGGTTAAAATTAAATAAAATTCAGTTCATCATATTGCATATGTTGTGCTGAAAAAAGTGATATGTCACTCTATACTGCACAATCCTGATCCCGATATATGTTTATGTTTATTTAAAAAAAACAGCAAAACAAATAACAGATGAAATGCTCTGAGCTTCAAAGGCTACCTACCTGATAAGAGCGGTGCAGTGACATTCAGCCCTTTAAAAGCCCTTCCTAAAGAGAAGGATGCAGCAGTGCTTTAGTCTCTAACTCTCCTCTTAGTCTAACTGATCATCTTAAACAACAACTTTTATACTAATACTGTACAACCGAAACGTTTGCATCAGCGATTCCAAAACATAGACACAATATTTTTTATTATTTCCAACTTGACCATAGTGTGTGATTGGGTGTGTGTGTGTGTGTGTGTGTGTGTGTGTGTGTGTGTGTGTGTGTGTGTCGTTCACCCAATATCCAGCTATCTAATGTTAGTTTGCATTATTACTGAGGATTGCAGGGAGTAAAATTTACTATTAATTTAATTATAATTTTCTAAAACTAGTTAGATTTAGAAATAAAGCAGTCTAAACTGCATTGTTGTAAAAACAAACAAACAAACAAACAAACAAAAATATAAATAAAACCCAACAAGAAATGTTAACTTGGGTTTAAAGTGACTGTTTAAGGACTGACATGTTTTGAATGTTTTCGACTCATTAAACCCCATCAGATGTAGGTTTTTCACAGACCTGCTTCACAAACATCATTTTCTGAACTTCCTTTTCTTGTTACCTTCTTCGTTTACAACACTCGGAATTATCCGGTTATAGTTACATTTAGTACTGTGCACAATCCACCAAGCAGTTTAACACCAACGCCAGTCCAGTGTTATGTCTGTTACATTATAAACACTTGTTGTGTCTCTTGAAGTTACCTAGACAATAAAAACGCACTTCCTGAGAAACCGCAAAGTTCTGACACTGGAGACTCCTTCCATTCTATCCATCCACTGTCTATCCCGCTTATCCTTTTGTAGGGTTGCAGCGGGACTGAGGCCTATTCCAGGAAACAAACAGGGTTACACCATGGATTGGGTGCACGACACAAGCATACACACACACACACACACACACACACACATTCACACACTAAGGGCAAGTCTGGCACTCCAGTCAGCCTATAATGCATATCTTTGGACTGTGGGAGGAAACTGGAGTGCCAGGAGGGAACACACCACACACTGGGACAACATGAAATCTCCACACACACAGAACCGAGATGAGATTCGAACCCCCAACCCTGAAAATCAACAACTTTCTGCTGGCGACACGGTGGCTTAGTGGTTAGCAAGGTCACCTCGTTCCTCCAGGGTCCGGGTTCGATTCCCGTCTCGCATGTTCACCCAGTGCTTGGCGGGTTTCATCCAAATACTCTGGTTTCCTCCCACAGTCCGAAGACATGCAGATTAGGTTGACTGACGTTCCCAAATTGTGTGTCCTTCGATGGACTGACACCCCCTCCAGGGTGTACCCCATCAAGTCTCCTGGGATAGGCTCCAGGCCCCCCTGTGACCCTGTGTACAGAATAAAGCGGTATACACGACGAGTGAGTGAGTGAACAACTTACTACTGATGAATCAGAATAAAAACCTCAGCATAGTATTTGGTCCCTGACTTTAAAATGTTTTTTAAAAATGAGATTGAAAACTGCAAGAAGTAACAACAACAAAAAATGAACATGTATGTTGCAGGTCCTAAAATGCATGAGATGGAAATGTGCACAGCTCACTATTACCACTAGATGGAGACACTGGAATAGTCATTAAAAAATAATTGGCTTTGTGTCAGGCTTCAGGATCAAATGAGGTTTAGACATCAGATCATTCAGATATTATTCGATTACATTCAGAGAGCTTTGCCATGGCTTTTATTTATAACGCTAGACAGATTTTAGGTTTAGGAAGGAGTATGTGTCAGATAAAAACAATTAATTTAAACAAATGTGATTTTTGAATGAAATTTTTCATTTCCTAAATCAGCATTTCAGACAGCTGACTGTACGCCTTATTCCAGGACCAGCGCTACTTTTATCATTCCTAATCGATGAACTTTCCTTCACGTCCTTGCAGAGGTGACTTTAAACGCCAGGACATTTTCCACCCCTCAGCAGAACTGTCCATCAGGTGAGCAGCAAAGCGTCTTCGAGTAACCTTAACCACGTCCAGGGTGACTGAAAGCACCGCAGACTTATAAATAAATTTTTCTCTGAGGTCACCAAAGTTCCTGGAACGGCTCTCGCACCCGGGACAAGTTTTTTAATGATTCTGTAATGATCATCATTTTCAATTTTTAAACCACTGAGAGCACTGCATTATTTATGAAGACTCCTCGGAAGACTCTTAGAGAGAAAGGTTAATTCTAGATCCGTAATGAGGTCGTTGGTTTTGTCCCTTTAGGGGAACTTGAAGGTCTTATGTAGGACACCTTTCTTTAGAATTCCTGTGGAAAGCAGAACTATTAGAGAGCATCGCTCAGCACTTTTTACATGCTTCAGTGTATGGTTAGAAAAAAAGAAAAGAAAAAAAAAAACTCACTTGGTCATTAATGGTGGATCCGGAGCTTAATCTCGGGAACTCTGGGTGTGTTGTGGGTTATACGCGCTGAATGGGGTCCAGTCCATCACAAAAGAATAGTAAAATGATATTATAGCAATGATATTTCTTAAAAGAAGCAAAATTCTTCCCTAATAGAGCAAGACATGTTTCGTTTGAAATTATAGTGACAATTGACTACAAATACACGTAAGAAATTATAGATAGTTATAATTAGGAATATTTCACTCGCTAAGACGTAATTTTCACAGTGTAAGGAGTACAAACGACACCTCATGATCTGGGATGATTTGTCAAGTCTTGGGCAGCATGATGGCTTAGTGATCGCCACTATCACCTTGGACCTTCAGCGTCCAGGTTCGATTCCCACCTCAGGGCTGTGTGCGTGGAGTTTGTGTGCTCTCCCCGTGCTTGGTGAGTTTCCTTCAACAGTCCAAAGACATGTAGGTTAGTTTAAGTGGCGTTCCCAAATTGCCTGTACTGTGTGTATGTGTTTGAGCCCTGTGATGGATTGGAACTGTGCCTTAAGTCTCCTTGGATAGGCTCCAGGCCCCCCCTGACCCAGTATACAGGATTAAGTGGTATAGATGAGTGAATATATCATATCATCGTATACATTAGTATATATATCACTCACTCGTCTTTTATACCGCTTTATCCTGTATTCAGGGTTGCAGGGGCCTGGAGCCTTATCCCAGGAGGCTTAGGGCACGAGGCAGGGTACACCCTGGACAGGGTGCCGATCCATCGCAGGGCACACACACATACACACACTACGGTAAATTTGGGCACACCAATGAGCCTAACCTGTATATCTTTGGACTGTGGGAAGAAACCAGAGTACCCAGAGGAAACCCACCAAGCACGGGGAGAACATGCAAACTCCATGTACGCAGAGGCAGGAATCGAGCCTGGCCGGGAATCAAACCCGGACCCTGGAGGTGCAAGGCGACAGTGCTAACCACTACACCACCGTGCCGCCCAAGGGACAGCTACTTTTGTTATAAATGGACACTACTTCGATCATTTTCCACGCACCCTTGAAATCTCATATTAATCTGTTTGTATGAGGAGCATTCATGGCAAACCGAGACTCAGCTGCAGTAAAACATTTGAATGGAGCCCACTGCAGTTGTTAACATGAACGTTCAGCAAGTGGAATTCATCAATGGTGTTCTGTTTTTGCAGGATAATATAGGACCTCATAATGCCCACTGCACCACTTGCACATTACAGGAACTCACCTGTATAGTCCTGACCTCGCTCCAAGTTGTTCCATTAAAGGAGTTCCTGGGATGCCAGAGGTTTAGACGTGAAACAGGTTAGATGATGGCTCTGGCATACTGAGAAAACTTCCTAGCTTGAAGGTATCCAAGCACTAATGAAACCATGAATTAGAGTAGCAGGAGATTATATAGAGAAACTAGTGCTAGTACCCATCATTCACAGGTAAAGAGCTTTCTGAAATAGTAAAAAGATTAAAGCTAAAAAATAAGCTGATCAACTTTAATATAATCAGTG
The DNA here is from genome assembly GCA_028570985.1 of Heterobranchus longifilis. Classification (NCBI taxonomy): domain Eukaryota; kingdom Metazoa; phylum Chordata; class Actinopteri; order Siluriformes; family Clariidae; genus Heterobranchus; species Heterobranchus longifilis. Next base: position 4,688,890 of record JAOVVB010000018.1, on the reverse strand, counting down.
AAATTATTTCATATAAGTTCACATACGTTGCCTGTCTTTCTGTATGGCAGCACTCTCTGGCTAACTCATTAATACAAAGCAATAAAATTTGGTTAAGTTGATCATCTTACGCCTTGTTTCCACTAAAAACACTCTCTGTTTTAAGTAGATTATTAAATCCAGCACATAACTGTTCATAACATCACTTTTACTCAACATTTAAATTTTAGCACAAAACAATGTGCTCTCAGTTTGGGTATTTTACTGCTTTTTATTAGCGCCACGGTTTCAGAATGTATGAGACAAACTGGTTTGGTGGAAAAAAACACATACAGTACATTGATCTGTCCATTCATCTTTGAAGGTTCAGGTTTCATAGTGTACTTGCCTTTTTTTTGGATTAAGCCATGCTGTGTCGAATATTTGTTTGTGTTTTAATGAGGATTTGGGTGCTTTGTATTTTTATTTCGTTATTACTTTATTATATTATTACGGTAGTTTCTAAGTCTTCTGCATACTCTGTATTCACGGTAAATTATCGCATTGATTTGAGCTGTTGTGTGATGTCTATAGCCACGCCCACCTTAAGGGGAAAAGCAATATATTTGTCCAAAAAAGCGCTGGATGGTATGACGTAATCTGACACATTTCTACTTAACATTTTGATTTAATTCATTTAATTTGAAGGACAGATTTAACTTCAGGCAAATACAGATGGACTTGCAAAGTTTCATTAAATACTGTCCAGCTAGTTTTGTGTGATGCTCTGACAAAATTGGATGGACAGACATACAGATATATACAGATATACATACATACAGAAATTTCTGGTCCTCCAACTAATGAACTGTAAAGATATCAGTGAAAGAGCAAGTTCTGTCCAATGTACGGACAAAACCTTTATTTTATTTATCTAGATAAAAGCAGATTTTACTCTCAAAATGGTGTCTGCACAATCAAATGTCCCATGTTTAAACTCCATACATGTTCATTTGTTCCTATATCATGAACAACCTACTTGATTTAACACTGCATATATACATTATAGTCAACATATAAGATGAAAACAAATCATGCAGGTTGACCCCCAAAAAAATAAATGTATATAAAATTTGAGTCAAGATGGCTTCAGAATTAAGAGACCTTACATCACTCAGTTTTTTTATTCTTATTATTTGGGGTCATATGAAGTCAGTAGTCCATCAAAACCAACCTAGAAAGTTTTTGTACTTAGAAAGGACATCATCTCTGCATGTAACATCAATTCTGATACCATACGAAATGTCAGTTTCAAGTGGCATCACTTGAAGCATTTGCTGTCATTTATCCATCTGCTTATGAATGCAGACTTTTGAGCCACCCTATATGTCTATATGTTAACCGCAAAGTCTAGATCCAATCCATCAACTTTCCTCATTGACTCTAAACTCATTATCGGTCTCATAATTTTGCCTGCTCCAAGCCAAATCTGGGCAGATACTGTATTCCATAGTGTCTATAGACTATAATCTACAGCACTCCAAATCCCGCTGTGACCTCTTGCCCTCCCCTTTTCTAGTTCTTTCTTTCCTTTCTATTTCTTTCTCTTTATTTCTCCATTTCTTTGCACGGTGAGCAGCGTGAGCAGGATGGAGGACTCCCTCTCTCACACGGCTCGGCCCTCCTACCTTGCCTTCTTTTTGTGCCTCCATCCATCTGTCCCTCCTCTCCAGCCATTGTAGAGCCTCAAAGCTGGGCCACGTCCACAATGCAGTGGGCGTGTAGAGGGGGGAGGCAGGGTAAACACGACAGCATCCCCATCCCATTAGAAGCTCTTTAACTCTGACACCCTAGCACTCTCACAAGGGTCTGGGATCACGGCTTGGACTCAACCTTTTAGCCTCACCTCACAATATCACTCTGCATTGCCTAGTCTTTATTCTTATCTAACTCTTGACTGAAAATTCTCCCTAGTAAGAACTATTATGCAGCTTTGTCTGCCTTACCTTTATTACTTTATTAGATATTCCTTTTACTTATTTATAAGGAAGAAAAATACATTATTGAAAACATGAATACATGTGGCATGGATGTGAATCTTCATTGCATTCTTTGTCGTTTTTTTTTTGTTCTTTCCCTCTCACTTCAACTTATTCTTTTATTTCTGCCTCTCTTTGTCTTTCCTTTCCCAAAGCTCTTCTTCCCTCGGGCCCCACATCTCCCTCATTTCTCCTTGCAGCTGCTCCCGGGGTCTCGCTCGCTCCATCTCGATTTCACTGGGCTCCTGCTCTGGCACCTTGGCCGTCCTTTTTTCCGAGAGCGTCTGGGAGTGTGAGTGACCGAGGAGGAGGGAGGATCACAGTGTTAGCAGCAGCTTAAAGGCAAGGGATTAAGGCAGCACAACCACTGATTAAAGCCTTCCAGCCTCCTATGGCCCCATTAATACAATCTTAATCACGATGCTTTATCCCTCATCTCGCCCCTGTGGATCAGGACCTTTCATTTACTGGGAGTTCGTGTTGTTTGCCCAGTGGATTAGTGCCACAGAGAGACAAAAAAGGCGAGGGAGAAAAAGAGAGAGAGGTTCCAGGCTGCACTTTAATGTCCAATCACTTGTTCTTCATCTCTCTTTCACTTTTTTTTAAACCAAAAAAGACTCTAGACTTCCTGAGGATATTATGCCATCTGAAATGTCTTTTTAGTGCATAAAGCAAATTTCTGCACGTTTGTTAGTTTGTTATGGCTGGAGATGGTATGAGACTGTGATAGGAATGTTAAGTCGTAGAAATTTAATTGAGTTCAAATATTTTGTTCTTGACTTTAAATATTACATATATGTGGAGTGTGGGATAATCAAGGTTCCCGTACAAGGTTCCTTAAGGAGTTCTTTAAGGGGTTTTGTTAAGTTGGCTGGAGTTTTGGGGGCTAGAGGTAGATAAGGGTTCTTATCTAATGTCATTGAAATTATGTAACTGAAGGTTATGCACAGATTTACACAACGATAACTACAACATCAAGAAGGAAATAATTCTTACGTTTGTTTTATTTTATGCTACACTTTATGCTGCACTTTATCAAAAATCATGCTTCATATAGTAAATGAAGCAGATACTCATTATGGAGGAAATTATAACCTGTAATTCTAATTGAATTTTTAAAACGTAAACGATATAAGCAATCGAAAATGAAAGAAATAATTTGTTATTTTAATAACTATAAGACTACAAACAATTTGCAAATGACATAAATTACAATTAAATCCTATTATGTTCTATGTTCTATTATTATCCTATTATTAAAAAATCTTTGAAAAAAAATATTGATAATTCTCAATTAATATTTGGGTTCAAACTTTCACAGTTTATATTTTTGTCCAAAAAGAAAATTTTCCAAGTTGCAATTGATCCAACAGACAAACAGACAGGAGTTAATAAGGCAGTTTATACTGCATTACGTAATAGCCGAAATGTCACAAGCAGTTCTTTGTTGTTAATGCAGAATTTACCATATCATACTCAAATTTGTTTTTTAGGGGTATTGGTGACTCTGTGGTATGTTTCTCGCCTGCCATGTGGAAGGCCTGGGTTCCATTCCCAGCCAATGCCCAAACCCCAGCCACTGGATGCAGTGCCAGTCCCAAGCCCGGATAAAATGGGAGGGTTGCCAAGTTGTTGTGCAGATCGGATGGTCTGCTGTGGCGCCCCTAGATGGGAGCAACCGAAAGACTGACAACAACAACTCAAATTTGTTCTTATACTGGTAATGAATTAATAAAAGATATAAAAACAACAACAACAATATGAAGTATTTTAGCATGTAAGATGAAGTGTATAAAGCATTGGCGTTTTAATGTAGACTTAATGAATAGCTCTCGAGGCTCCATGAAGAACGTTTTGATGCTGAAAAACTGGTGATGCTGAATGCTGGTTGGAACAGATGAGGTTGTTACATAAACAATACATTTTTAAATTGTACATTTTTTACATTTTTTGTAACTTTAGGCAGGCAGTCACAATAAAACCTTTTTTTTTTTACCATTGCTTTAATTTAATCTACATAATTTAATTTAATTTACTTTAATATGAGGAAAAGGCTTTTGCACCATACTCATACTGTACTACTGTATATTTCTGAAACACCATTCTTCCAAAAGCTATTCACCACGTTGGTGTTATGATGATGATGATCCCATAGATGTTCTTTAGAGTAGAAATCTGATGACTGTGATGACTGAAATGACCATAGCATATAATTTACACATTTATGGCATTTATTGTTTTTGTTTGGACTTTAAATTTCAAAACTGATTGCACATTAGTACGTTCTCCATCCTCTTCTATCCGAAACTATGTGAACTGTGGGAGAGGTGGTGCTCCCGGCAGAGGTCACAGTGATGGCAGCAGCTCCCCCGGGACAGAGCCACAGGGCAGAAACTCAGTCAGCGCAACACGTTTCTGTTCCCATCAGCTTTTGAGTGCTCGTGTCAGCACAGTCAGAGAGCAGCTGATGACTCTCAACCTTCCCCATCCACTCTGGTGAGAGAGCCACACATGCCACCGCTCTTTTGTCTTTGAATATGAAAAGACTTTTTAAAAATGAGGTATAAATTAGAATGTCTTGTAGTAAATGCGTTTTAGAGATGGAAACACATTTTGGTTTAAATGTTTTATATATATATATATATATATATATATATATATATATATATATATATCAAGAAATAGATTTTGCATT